>BQNB010154903.1:0-15460 GCA_026074375.1 Tanacetum coccineum | reverse complement strand
CCCCTTGTGGGCTGTGTCGCAGCCAAACGCACCCTAATCGGGTGGCTGCCACCAAACCACACGCACCCTTGTTTTTATATAAACTAGTCGCACTATTTTTTGGGCCGAAATTAAACCAAACGCCCCCGTTTGGCTGCCACTATACCAAACGGACCCTATTAGATTTCCACACAAACCAAACGCACCCTTTTTGTGTTATTCAACAAACCAAACATCCCTTTATGCAAATCTGTTAAGCCAAACGCCCCCGTTTGGCTGTTTCGCAGCCAACCAAACTCGACCCGGCTGCCACCATAACAAACACACCCCGCGGGTGATTCTTCACAGCTAAACACACCCTTGTGGTTTTATTACCTAAACCAAACACTCCCTAACTTGTGAAACTGCCCCAACCAAACGTTCCTGTTGGCGTTATAACAAAACCAAACCCAACGCACTCTACCCCCCCTCGCCCGCGGCTGACCCGTCGAAACAAACACCCCCTTGGGCTGTCCCCGGCTGTTGACAGCCAACCCGACACCCCCATGGTGGCGGTAGTCCACCGAAACAACACCCCTTGGTGCTATAATCCCAAAACCAAACGCACCCCTGGTGCCAAACATCAAACCGAAACGCACCCCTTATGGTGGCGGATTCCACCGAACCAAACACACCCCTCGTGGCTTTCTTGCTGCCACCCAAACCAAACACGCCCTTGGGGTGGGCTGCCACAGAAAACAACACCCCTTGTGGTTATAACCTAAACCCGAGCGCACCCTTCGTTGGTGCAACTACCCTAACCCACAAACTAACGCATCCTTGCGGCTGAAAAATCAAAACCAACCCGCACCCTTGATTCTATAACAAAACCAAACGCACCTGTTGTTGGTGGTTATAAAACCACGCGCACCCTTGGGAGGTGGCGGTTGTGGTGGTGACGTGGGGGTGGTGGAAGTGGCGCGTGGGAGAGAGTGAGTTAGTGGATCGGGTAGAGCAAAGGATGGGGAGTCTTTTTGGTGTTGGCCGAAAAATCCCGCCGGAAAACTTTTCCGGCGACGGCGACGTGGTGGTGGCCGGAAAGTTGGCCGGAGAAGATGGTGGCTGGCCGGCGGTGGGGCGGCCGGACATGGGAGGAGGGAGAGAGATTAAAAGAGAGTGTGTGTGTTTTATTTGAGAGTGAAATGAAATGTGTATATAAAATTTTATATATATTAAAACTTTATATTAAAAGTGATAATTGGAAATAGTTGAGGGACCTAAAGTGTAACATTTTTGGTGTAGTTTTTATAAGAATGGTTCGGGACTCATTTGAGCGACCTAACGAACGATTCAACTCTCGAAACTTGCGCCATTGTTTTCCGAATCATTTTTCTGATAAAAATAAGTATTTACTTGATAATGTTTCATAAATATTTTATAATATTTAATAAAATATCTGTTATTCATTTTGTGAACCGGTTTCGTTTCGTCCGAAATAAAAATGGATTTCAACCCGAATATTCGCGTTATCCACAACGCTTTTAAAAAAAATGACGATTAATTTATTTAATATTTTTATTAAATAAATACTGATAATTAAAAACAAAATTTAATTATTTTTGTGTGTCCGCGTTGTATATTGTTCGAAAAATGTTTGCGGTGCTGTTTTAGCCCTTTTCGGCTCGTTTCCAGGTCTCGGGCAAAACTGAAAAGTTGTCAGGAATGTCGTTTCACATCGAATTGCTTTAGGGTCCGAGACGTGAAAACGTGATTTAGATGGTTGTTCTTGTAAGTCAAGCCAGACCTAAAAGTCAAAGGGATAAAATAGTTATCTTAAAAATCTGAAAATTCTCGGATGTCACACTAAACCTTTGAAAAGTAGCAAAGATTTTTGATGAGAGAAAATAAGAGATCACAAGTTATAAAACACCCGAATTCCCATTTTCAAAGATTTTTCTCTTTTTATGATTTTTTTCTTGATAATTAATTACCTAACTACAACTTAATTGTGTTGACATAATGTAATGTTTTCATTACCTCATTGGTAACTTTTAGGATCATAGAACAAAAAGCACAATTAAGTGTCTAAAAGATAACTTCATCATCCCCGATTTTTCACTTTTCCCATGCTAAGCTTAAAAACAAGATCATTGTTAATTACAAGTCATGACACTAACACTACTCATAAATACTAAATGTGTACTTACTTTTCCTCCCGTAAATCCTACTTTTGTATCTCAAGATTTTACTTAAGTCATATACCCGAAGGCTCTTTAAGACTTTGTTTCGATAACAGTATTCATTCCAAAAATAAAGTGTACTGGTAAAAACGCAATAATTAGCTCCTAGCCCTTTTCAAAAGATCGAATGTAAATCAGATTAAAGTCCAAATCGAGGCAACCAACGAATTTGGCTTTTTAAATTAGCTACTAAAGCATGCACCCTTCATGTCATAAACCCAAGGCTCTTAAAGACTAGAATGGACCAATCTATTTGCAACCATATACCATTAGGATCTTTAAGGCCGAAAGTAAAGACAAAAATTAAGCAGCAATTTATTATTCCGCAGTCCTTTAGTACGGCTCCAACAACGGCCACGCCTCCGACAAGAATGAAGCAAACATATTTCGACTTCAGATTATAATAAGTAAAACCTGGTCCTTTATCTCGAAGCCACATCGAAAAGCGAGTCCGACAAGATGTTAATTCTACTTATTAAGACACCTGACTCTACCTATATATAATGAAAACTCCAACATCGTCCACGCCTCCTCCACAATATGAAGTAATCTGGTCAGAGATACTTTTTTTTATTTTATTTATTATTTTTGCATTTTTAAGCCAAATTAAGTATTCCTGATGTGTACTCATCTTAATCACAAAGGAGCTTAAGAAAACTTCTATTAACTAATTATTAACCAAAAAACCATACAACTTTATTTATTAAACATTCATATAAAAGTGAAACAAGCTAATGGGAGAAAAAGCCACAATTAATACTTATGAGCTTGAAAGAAAACCAACTATTCTACGTTTAACATCATGACTTATAAATAACACTAAACTTTCTTGTTTCTTCACAAAGAAATTGCAAATACATAGCCTATACAAAAATCCAACTCGCATATTTAAAATCTACTTGAGATTAGCACAAGTTTTCATTTACTAACGATTCAAGTCTAGCAGTAAAAGTCACAAGAGACAAGCATAAACAACATCATTAATTTTGATAGGCGAAAGCTAGAACTCTACACGTACGATCGGGTCAAAAATTACTTCTTATTCTTACCAACGGAAAACCTACATTTTTGTCTTAACACTTATTATTATTTTTATTTTTATTATTTTTTTTTTTTTTTAAACACTAAAAACTGAAAAATTTAAAATTTTGCTATTTTTGTGGGAAAACGGGTACGTGAGAACAAAACAATAAGCAAGCACATCAAATCGATAGATTCCCTTCCCCAAACTAAAACGAAACATTGTCCTCAATGTTTAAAGTCGGGTATCTACGAAAATCTAAGCCGTTTATGAAGTATAAACGTTAATCGATAATGATGAAAGGATATGGATTTCCCCAAACTAAATTCACACAAAGGATGAGAAGCTCGAGTAGAACGGGAAACAACACCGGACACGAGAGACTTCAAAGAAATTGTTGGGAGAATCCTGCAAAAATCACAACAAACAAGCAACAAACATCGAGAAATCGGAAAGAGAACAAGCCTCTCTCAACACAACACATTAGATAAGAAAATAGAAAGAAAATAGAAAGGATAAGCATGGGGTGAACTCCCACGAAGCGGCTTGTTTTTGATCACCGAGTCGCAAGCTCGACTCGATCCCTGAATTTAGTTGTCCTTAGGGAAAGTCTGGAGGTCCGGGATAACCAATGGTGGTGTATCCCCTCCATAGTAATGCTTCAAACGGTGGCGGGGGTGGCAATTGCTCTTTGAAATTAGAACCATCGGCATGAGACAACTTGGCAGTGCCATAAGGATAAACTTCGGTGATTGTGAAAGGTCCGGACCATCGGGACTTGAGCTTTCCGGAGAAAATCTTTAATCGGGAGTTGAAAAGAAGGACTTGATCACCAATATTGAAGATTCGGTTCTTTATCTTGGAATCGTGTAGCTTCTTTGTCTTCTCCTTGTAGATTAACGAATTCTCGTAAGCTTGATCACGAAGCTCGCTAAGTTCATTAAGCTGGAGCTTTCGATGATCGCCCGCGGTCTTTAAATCGAAGTTGGCATGCTTGAGAGCCCCAATATGCTTTGTGGGTTCGCTCAACTGGTAAATTACATGCTTTCCATAGACTCAACTGGTTCTGAAAGCCCATAATGCATCATCTAGTTTGTCGGACCATGAGGCACGGTTTTCTCCGACCGTTCTCTCCAAAATTCTTTTGAGACCTCGATACGGACATCATGACTTGACCACTCGTTTGAGGATTGTAAGGAGTCGAAAAGAGCATGGGTGACACCATATTTAGACATAACTTTATCAAATTTGTCATTACAAAAATGGGTCCCAGCGGGGGGGGGGGGGGGGGGGGGGGGGGGGGGGGGGGGGTAAAAAAAAACATCGCATATGATCGCTCCTCGGAGCACCGAATCGGGAGAAAAAGGGATTTAAGATTGGGACAACTACCCTAGCATCGTTGGTAGGGAGCGCTTTCGCTTCAACCCACTTGGAAAGATAGGTCCGACGGCTACTAGAATATATTTGTTTTATCACCTTAGATGACGGAAAAGGTCCCATAAAATCAATACCCCATACATCGAAAATTTCACAAACTTGGATAGCATTTTGAGGCATCTCATCACGCTGAGAGATTTTGCCTTGTCTGGACAGCATCACAATTTTGACAAATTCGTAGGCATCCTTATAAATGGTAGGCCAATAAAAACCGGCATCAAAAATCTTCTTGGCGGTAAAGTTGGCACCATAGTGTCCCCCGGTGGGTCCACTATGACAAGCTCGATAATTTCGAGAGGCGTCTTGCCATCTACACACCTTCGGATTATTTGATCCGCACAAGTCTTGAAAAGAAAAGGGTCATCCCAAAAATAATGTTTTACATCTTTAAAGAACTTGTTTTTCTCTTGAGTCGACATTCCTTTTTTAATGAATTTCCCCGCGTGGTAGTTAGCAAAGTCGGCAAACCACGGGGTACTTTGGTCTTTGGAAGTTAACACACTTAAAGTCTCTAAAGGAAAAGTCTCGGTAATCTCTTTTGGATCAAAAGTATTTTCATAAGGATTTTCAAGACGAGAGAGGTGATCAGCTGCATAGTTTTCAGCTCCCTTAGTATCGATAACCTTAAAATCAAATTCTTGAAGAAGTAAGACCCATCGAAGCAATCTTGCTTTGGCGTCTTTCTTGTTGAAAAGGTATTTCAATGCGGAATGGTCCGTATAAACAACACTCTTGTTCATGATTAGATATGATCGAAACTTCTCGAAAGCATAAACAACTGCAAGCATCTCCTTCTCGGTTGTTGTATAATTCGATTCTGCTTCAGTCATTGTCTTACTAGCATAATGAATGGGTCGAAAATGCTTCTCAATCCGTTGTCCTAGAACCGCACCGATTGCATAATCACTTGCATCGCACATGATTTCAAAAGGTTGGTCCCAATTCGGAGCAATGAGAATTGGAGCTTCGGTTAACTTCTTTTTCAATGTTTGAAAGGCTAGAATGCAATCTTCCGAAAAAATGAAAGGAGTGTTCTTCTCTAAGAGATGGGTCATGGGTCGAGAGATTTTGGAAAAGTCTTTGATAAATCTTTGATAGAATCCAGCATGCCCGAGAAAACTTCGAATTCCTTTGACGGTCGTTGGGTGAGGAAGCTTAGAAATTACATCAACTTTGGCCTTATCGACTTCAATTCCTTTTCTAGAGATCTTATGTCCTAAAACAATGCCTTCTTTAACCATGAAATGGCTCTTTTCCCAATTTAGTGCTAATTTGGTGTCTTCACACCTTTTAAGCATTCGATCTAAATTGGCAAGACACGAGGAAAAAGAATCTCCAAAAACTGAAAAATCATCCATAAAAACCTCCATCGTTTTTTCTATCATGTCGTGAAAAATGGCCATCATACAACGTTGGAAAGTTCCGGGTGCATTGCACAAACCGAATGGCATACGACGGTACGCGAAAGTTCCGTATGGGCACGTGAAAGTAGTTTTCTCTTGATCTTTAGGATCAATTGGGATTTGAAAATACCCTGAAAAACCATCTAAAAAACAATAAAACTCGTTGCCGGCTAATCGCTCTAACATTTGGTCCATGAATGGTAACGGAAAATGGTCTTTACAAGTTGCTTCGTTTAACTTTCGATAATCGATACAAACTCTCCATCCCGATGACTAATCTATGTAGGCACAGCTCATTGTTCTTCATTTGTGATAACGGTCAAATTCCAACACCTTATTTAGGAACACATGGACTGGACTAACCCGTGGACTATCCGAGATGGATAAATCAATCCGCGTCAAAAGTTTTTTCTACTTCTTTCTTAATGACCTTCGTGGATTTTTAGGGTTAACCCTCCTTTAGTGTTTGGACTGAAGTTGGTAATCATCTCTAAAAGATTTGTGTGAGCAAAACTCTGGATCTATGCCTCGGATATCAGAAAGTTTCCAAGCAATTGCTTGTTTTCGGTTTTTCAAAACATTAATGAGTGAGGTTTCATCTTGGTCATATCTTTGAAATTAAGACTGACGCTTTGTATATGCCTCTAAGAACGCATACTCGAGATGCGGAGGTAACTCTTTAAGCTCGACTTCGGGAATTTCATCTTTTGGTTCATAAGAAGTAGCATATTCGACTGAAGACTTCTTTGGTTCGACAACTTTGAGATCTTTTTGAATTCCGGGTAAGTAATCTCCTTGGTTTGGTTGAGGTAATGGATCATTGTTGAGAAGTGCCTCGAGAATGAGAATGTCACCCTCGGGATCGTAGTACGTAGCATTGAAAACTGGTGAAACTGGTTCATCATCGATTGCTATGAAAGCATCGGCTTCTTCAAAGAGTAGAAAATCACTTTCATCAAACGGAGTAAGCGTTGAGATGAAGTTAGAAACAATCGATTCGAAGTACTAGAAGATTGTTGTAAGAAACGGAATCAAGAAATTCCAAGTACTTCTTGTGAGTACTCCTTCACAATTAACATCGATTATATCAACCTTATTCAATGATTCGAGATTGTTGTAGGAAATGGAAGAGCAACACCACATATAAGGGTAACGATTGATCATCAATTTCCTACAAGTCTCTCCTTCGTAAACATCGATTAAAGCATGAGCCGTCCTAAGAAAGGGTCGCCCGAGTATCAATGGTACTCGAGGATCGGCTATAAAATCAAGAACAACGAAATCGGCGGGAAAGTAAAACTTCCCTACTTTGACAAAAACATTTTCAGCTACACCGGTTGGTTTGGAAATTGTACGGTCGGCTAATTCTAATACCATTTTTGTTTTGGTTAAGCCTGAGAGTTGAAGCTTTTTCCAAATGGATAAAGGCATAAGAATTGATAACTAGCACCTAAATCGGCAAGGGCTAAGTAACAAACGAACTCCGAAAATTCACAAGAATGAGAAATCGCCCGGTGGTCACCTAGCTTTTCTGAAGCTTTTTAAGGACAAACGCACTACAATTTTCATTCCCAAACGGTGTTTTTGGTTAATTCAATCAACCTTGTCTTTATAAAGTTAACTTCATATAAACATCGTAGCAAACGTTTGCATATGAATGAGAGCATCCGCGAAACTTAGCTCAAAGTGAAGATTACGGAAGATTTCCATAAACTTTGAAGCTAGGATATCATCCTTTTCACGAATCTTTTGTTTGTTGAGTCTTGATGGGTAAGGTAAATTAGGTTGCTTGTTGGCAATGAAAAGAAGTTCCTTTGATGGGTTCATCGTCTTTTGGTTTGTTCATGGACTAATGAGGTTGGATGTTTCGTGCTAGTAGCTCCGAATCCTTAGTCACCTCACTTTCCTGTTTCCACCACGTGCGGATTTCGAGGTCATCGTATGAAGACACCACACTATATTGTAATTGCCTTGGCTTCGTTCCTAGGGTTTGGAATGGTATTTGCTTGTAAAGAACTTGATGTTTTGGTTGGAATTGCTAAATCATTCAAACTTGGTGCAAATGGGGGGGCTTGTTAACAAACTTGTCACATTTGCCATTGATTTTGCCAAACTTGATTTGAATTTTGCACTTCTTCAAATTGCATCGATTGCTTTGACATAGACTTTCAAAATCCTTTTTCCAAAACACTATTTGTTGAGGTTGGTAAGGTAAAACTTTATTGGTAGGTGTTGGTATGGTGGGGTCTTGATAAACTTGATCGGTTGTTTTGACGGTGGATTAAAGTTTCCTCCCACGGTTTGTGGTTGAAATTAGAATTGGTCCCTTGATAACGGTTTTGTTGGTTTGGACATTTGGATTGATTGAAACCCGTGGTCGCATTTGACTGCCAAATTGGAAGGTTTGGTTTCTGTTTGGAGAAAATTTCCAACTGGCTTGCGGTTTTGTTGAATTGTATGATTAGGTCTTGAAAAAGGGGAAAATCGTTCACCTCGATTAACGGACAAAGGGTAAAATGGTGATTTGATTCCACAAGTCAACATACTCCTCAACTGCAATGACGGGTGCAGGAGTAGTAACAACTAAAGCTTTCATTTCATTCAACATTTTGTTCATCTTGATAGTCATCTTATCTCTATAAACGGCTATTTGTGCATATCGAAAGAATTATTAGAAAGAGAAGAATTAGAAAGAGGACATGCCGTACATCACTCTTGAATAGATAAGCATGACTTCTTGAGTAACAAACTTTTGACTTGCTTTCAATAATCGCAAAACCATCTTAAGCCACCTTTCTAAGAAATTGGCCACTGCTGCGCCAAAAACTGATTGCAGAATCTAAGGCATCTTGATCGTTTAGAATCAAAGAGTTGAAAAAGTATCGAGTTTGTATGGAGTACCGAAAAAGCCATGGTGAGTACATTGACGAAGGAGTCCTTAAAACCGTTCCCTATGCTTCATTAAAATGCTTCGTTGGTTTTATAAAAAGTAATGATCTCATTCCGAAGTAAGTATATTTTTGAACGTGGGAAATATTGGTTTATTGATTTTGAAACAAGGTTCCGTCCCATGTGAGAATTGGATCTAGGAGTTCCTTTTCTAACCAATCACGGCTTCACCGTCTAAGAGAAAAAGGAAAAGCAAAAGCTTACCGAAGGTACGGAAACTTCTGGATGTCTAAACGTTTGAAATGACCTTATAAAAAATCTAAGGTGATTGTGGGGATCTTGTCTACCCTACACATGTTACTTTGCACAAGATTGATTAAAGGTTGCTTAAGCTCGAAATTGTTAGCATTAATTGTGGTGATATACTATAGCATCTTCATACCCCTCGATAGGTGCTTGTAACATTTGGGCCATTGTTCGATTGTCGGCCATTGGAACAACGTTTTGTTCAACAATTGGTTCTTCTAAATCAAAATTTTCAACAACCGGAAGAGTTTGTTGTTGTCGACGTCTTCGAGATTGCGAACGAGTGCGCATAAAAAGGAAAACTAACAATTAAAAAGCAAAACTTTACACTAAAAAATTTTTTTATTTTTTTTTCAATGAATTTTAACGGTTACACGAAAGAGACTTAAACCAAATAATCAACTACTTCACGGTAGCTCTCGAAAATTGCTTTTCAAGGTGAGCCGTACTTGGTAGAGACACAAAAGGCAAGTGTTAAATCTTTGATTACGATTTGGGAACAATTGCAAGTTCACCGGAAATTGAAATGATAATATCTCAATAGAAGATATTATTTGTTGGTGTTCGATTACCAACTTTGTTTATTTTATTTTCTTTTTTTTAAAGGACAATTTTTTATGTTTTTGATTTTTCTATATTTTTTTTTTACTTATACTAAAAAGAAAAGGAAAATATTTTTTACTTTTTATATTTTATGATTTTTTTTTTACTTTTGAATTTTTAAAACAAGAATGAAACTTTCGAGGACGAAAGGATCTTCAAACCAAATCAACAAACACAAAACGTAGGAATCGTAAACACTAGTCCCCGGCAGCGGCGCCAAAAACTGATTGCAGTTTTACACACGTAAAATATATATAAAATATAATACTTTTAAAAGAGTAATTAAGAAAATTACCAAGTTACCCTTGATAAAATTCACTCTCAAAAATATATATAATATAATATATAATACGTATATTAGACCGGGTAAGTATGATCACCCGGGTCGTTATCCCCAACGACTAGTGAAATTGAAACCACGTTTTAAGTTCGGATCCTGATTTGAATGAAGCAAAGATATTTGATTATGGAAAGAAACTAAAAAACAAAATTTATCAATATTACAACTTAAACTAACAAATAAATCTTAAAGACTAAAAGTGCAAAAAGGAAAAGGATTAACGGGTAAAACTACTAACTAACAGAGGGGCTGACTTAGTAAACAATTAAATTGAAAAGTTACAATTCCTACCCTAAGAATATACCCCGACAACAAACTAAGTCCCGAATTAAGGTGAAATTTGAAAAGTGCTTATTATGAAAAACTCAAAGAAGCAAAGTTGTAAAAAAAACTAAGGGGAACAAATTTAATAAAAGCTACTAGGGCTGAAAATCTCAAATAAACTCAGGAAGAGCTTATTTCTAAACTGATTACAGAAAGTGAGGTTTTGAGCTTACTTCTACTGAAACAGCCATAAAATGCTCAAATTAAGCTTAATTCTAAAAAGGAAAAGTGATCTAGAAAGCTTATGATGTGCTTAATCTAAATATGCAAAGAAATTAAAGCTTAAACTACTTTTGAGCTACTGAAATTGATCATGAAATAAGCAAACTCAGGAAATAAGCAAAGAAACACAAACTTCAAATAAGCTAGAGAATTAAATAAGCTGAACTAGACTTTGAAACTTAAAAGACAACTTTAACTACTTATTATTCATCTAAATAAGCTATAAAATCTAGACTTATAGGCTAATTTGACAAATTTAAATCCTAAAGATTCTAAGTACTGTTTTTGGAATTTTTAGGTTTTTATGACTTTTGACAGCTAAATTAAACTAGGAAAATAAGCTAGAAGTTGCAAATTAAGACTTAAATTGTATTAAGCTATATTAAAACTTAAAAACTACTGAATTTGATAAGCTAAATCCTAAAATTACTTATCTAAATTATGCTGAGAACACAGCAGTACTAACTGAGGTTAGTACTGCTAGTGTAAAAATTTAACAGTACTTTCAAGTGAAAGTACTGCTGATGCAATTTGACTTTTAAGAAAAATTAAGCTATGAATTAAGCTAGAAAATGAAAACTAAAACTGATTTTAAGATAAGCTATAACTAAATTTAATACTACTTGAATTCCTAACTTAAATCTAAGCTAGCAGTACTAACTTGTGAAAGCAGTACTAACTTGGAAGTTAGTACTGGTAGTGTAAAAGTTCAGCAGTATTAACTTATGTTAATACTGCTAGTGCAAATTAAGAGTGCACTAAACCAAACACCCCTTTACCATTTTGACAGGACTGAGAAAAGCTTTTTAAGAGAAATTTAATGAACAAGCACTAAATACCAGATAAAAACTAGCTTAAAACAAACTTAACAATCATGATTAAACAACTGAATAAGCAAAATTCTAAGATCTTAACTAATTAAACTAATGTTTTTGGATTTTATGAGTTTTTATGACAGAAATTGGTAACTAATGATCTATAACTATTTAAGCAAAAACAGACTATAACATATAACTAAATAGCACTAGAAGAGATATTTAAACACTAATAAGCAAAGAGAATAAGCAAATAAGCAATATTAAGCATAAAAGCTATAACTAAGCAATTTAAAACTGAAATTAGAGACAAATGAAAAGAGAAACTTACTTTATCCTTTAGCTAAACAAAAGGAACCAATAAAGGCAGCTACAAGCTCCCTAGCTTATTAATAAGCTAGGGTATAAGTCCTTGGGATCTCTTCCAAGTTAAGATCCCCTTCCAAAAGCTCAAATTTAGTAAGATCCATAATAGATTTAACTGATTTAAGGTTTAGATAAGATTAATACTGAATTCAAACAGCTCTATTTCAGCTTATAGACTGAAAGAGCTTAATATGAGCTTATTAGCTTATTGAGACAATTTGGCTTATTAAGAGAGCTTATGACTTTAAATGAGAGCTTAGAAAATGAGATTTAAAACACTAAAAACTGAATTTCATTAATTAAAGAAGCTGATTACAATACTTGAAAAAGGAAATTACATTTAAGAAAATTACGAATTTAAGCTAAAAATTAATAAAAACTAAAAATCGACTACTAAAAAAATAGGGCTAGAGCTTTGATTGGTTGAAAAGTGATCTACGGGTTTATTTGACCCGGTATTAGACCCGCGCCTTTTATAATCTATGAGGCAATTACATCTTTGGTCCTTGTGTTCGGCTAGACCAATTTCAAGATGTAAACAACTTCCATAAATTGCAAAATCACCCCTTGAACTTATAAAACAATGGAGTTGGGTTTGGTTGACTGTAGAAGGCTGAGGCATGATTTCTTTGGCTTCGGCTTTGATTTCTTTAGCTTCTTGATCACTCATCCGTTCCGTTTTTGACTGATTTCTTGCAATATTTGACATATCCATATCTGCACACATAAAACTCAGATACAAGCACATTTTTGCCATTTTTGGTCCGTTTTGGGTTTATTTGGGTTATTTTAAGCATAAATTAGATATGTGTATTCTACACTTATCAGAGCTACTCACCCGAACGGGGATGTCAATCCCAAATAGATCTATTCATAACATTCGTGCTCGCTAACTAGCAATTGACAGTTCATGATAGTGGGAAATAGTGGGTTTAGCTACTTAGGCCAACTCGTAATTTGTTTAAAAGAGTACTTGCGTCCAAACGTAAAACAATGCATGTTTCTCACCCCAAAGTTGTAAAACAATATAATTGTATAAAAGCGGGGCTATGAACTCACCGTAAGTGAATGATTGATTATCTAAATCAAATAAGTGAATCGTCTCGGCAATTCGAATGCAACCTAATTTATTATAGGCCGTATGAGCATAATGTATTTTATATAAATAAAACATCACTTGTTATATAGTCACACCACCACCTAATAGTTTTTATTAAATCTTTAAAAGTTAAAATAATAATTAAATCTGTTTTTTAATTAAAAGATAATTGTCATTTGATCCATAAAGAAAGGTATTGCTTTGTATATTAAAATATGATTTAATATATTTATTAATTATATATTGTTATTATATAATTAATTTGATTATTTTATAGAATAATGTATAAAAATAAAAATAGTGCGCGCGATTTTAAAAGCCTCATATCTTTATCGTTTTAACTCCGTTTTATACGTTTCTTATGTCCACGTCTTCGTATTAAGAAAATCTATCAAAATATTATATTTATAAAAATTAACCCTCTGATGAACAGTAACATTTACTGTTCATAACAGTTTATAAAAACTATTTTTATGTAATTAGTTGTATATAACTTGTAAAATGCATAACTTGTTCATTTTTATTCCGTTTCTCGAGTTTCTTATGTCCTTGGATTCGTCATGAAGAGTACTATGTTTATAAAATATCTATTTTATAACTCAGATCCGAAACAGTAGGTATGTGCACAAAATAACTTTTATAAAATCACTTTTATACGTTTAATTAACGTAAACTTGTAAATGTCATATCTTCCTCGTTATAAATCCGTTTTTCAAGTTCTTTATATGCTTACGATCCTTGTAATGAGTACTATTTTAATAAAATATAAAATGTGTAAGTTATATGTCGAATTACAACAGTAGGGTGTAAAAATAATTAGGGTTTTATGATTAATAAGACATGTTTTATAATTTCATTTATTTAGAAACTTTACACCATTCTTTTACCAAGTCTTATACCATATTTCTTACATATAATAAGTCCTCTAAATGTCCATAGTACTTGTCCAAATGAAATCCAAGTCCTTGTGGTCTTTTTGCATATAAACTTGTAAATAAACTTTCATCACCATTTAATTTGCAAATCATTCATGTAAATTATTTAACACTTATACCAAGCATGTACCTTTATTTTGACTATTATTCACCATGTACATAAGTGAATTCGAATTATATAAGCCTCAAAATACTTCATATATCACAAAAATGAATCTATGTGGTGTTTAACGTATATAAAAAGCATGTACACATAAGATAATGAATGAATGGAAATGAAATACTTAAATTAGACCTTATAGAAGAGGTGCAAAATGATGAACACAAGATAAAAACCCTAGCCAAGCTTCCAAATTCAAAAACCTAATCAAGAAAACCCTAAATATGTTTTCTCGATTAATCCTTGTTAAACCCAAATCCAAGCTTGTAATAACCTTGAGTAACCTTAGATGATCTTAGAATGAACACTAGAATACTTGGAATGCTTTAGAAAATAAAAGAATATGAAACCCTAGCTTATGAATGTTAGCCGTGGGTTTTGGCTTATTTTTAAGAGAGTATGAGTGTTTTTCTTGTAAATGAGAAAGTGTATGAGTTAGTTACATGTAACTTACTACTTATAACATCTTGGGAAGTCCTAATACTACCTTAAATTAAACCATAAGGTGTTAGTAGTTTCAAGTACAAATGCAAAGAGCTCTCCTCCTCCCAAGACTCATACACGGCTAAAATGGTGTTTAGGGTACATGTGATGTGCCAATTTATGGATACATGGGATGAGGTACTAGTGTGTAAGGTTTATAACATGTAAAGGTAAGAGTTAGTGGGTCTTTAGGATTTATTTCTTATGTATAGTCTCCTAACCGGCCATGAGGCTTATTTCGTTTATAAATTAATTAATTTTTATGTATTGGGTATAAATGTGGGTATTTATTTAAGTATAGATAGGTATAGGTGCTTCCGGGTATGCCCGAATGCAATTTATTGCGAAACGTAAGCGTTTTACGTAACCAATAAAAATAAATTATGAAAAGTTATAAATTATACTCTTAATAATTATATAACACTTGCTTGATGTAAACTTTAACTTGTTTGGTGTCCGTTTACGTTGAATGATGATTTTTAGTTTACGCGATTTAACTATAAGATAATAATTAAAAGCGAACGCGTAAAACCCTAAAAATAAATAATGAAAATAATTGAGTCGGGAAATGACCTGAAAATGAGAAATGTTACAAATAATATTCTTATGGATTCTAATCTAGCTACGGGTGCATAAGTTTTGTCATAACCAATTCCTTCTTGTTTATTATAACCTTGGGGCGACTAGCCTAGCTTTATTTCTAGACACGACACCATTTTCGTCAAGCTTATTTCTATATAGCCATTTAGTTCCAATAATGGCCATATCCTTAGGATTTGAGAATAGTTCCCAAACATCATTTGAGATGAATTGGTTTAATTCTTCTTGCATAGCAATTACCCAACTTTCATCTTTTAAA
>BQNB010154902.1:0-11412 GCA_026074375.1 Tanacetum coccineum | reverse complement strand
TAATTAACTTTCGTTTCATGGTTAAATATCAAGAACAAAATAAATATAACATAACTTTATGTAAATTAATTAAAACAACAATAAAGCTACAACTAGTTTTATAAATCATCCAACACTTGTAGTATGTCAAATTAAATGTTTTTCATGGATCTAACATATTAATAACGTCATTTTACCATATGTATATATTTGCTTGATTATGTAAAAACATTGGTTCTTGTAGTAAACTTGTTAAATAAAAGTCTAGGTGGTGATTTCACTAATAAACAAGCTGCATAAAACTTAAAAATATATATGAAAATAAGGAGATTTGCAAATGAACCTGGAGTGAAGAATGAAGGTGATGAACACTAATACCCTATGCAAACCCTTATGTTTGTAACTAGTCCTAAACCCATTTGATAATACTTGAATACTTGCTTGCAAAAATTAAACTATCATGAAGTTCGTGGTGTTATTGTAGTCGACCAAAAGGAGAGAAAAAAGAGATGTATGAATTGATTTTTTCTTTGTGGAGTAAAGTAATGAGTCTTGGTTTATTTAAGGTGAAAAGTGGTATGGTTTAGGCATTATAATAAGTGTAGGAGACATTATAGGAAAAGATGGAAGGATTGCAAGATTTGATGGCACAAGCATGCCTAACCATGCTTGCTTGCCGTGGTTTTGGACCCAAAAAGAAGGGATAAGACATGTCTTGGCTTATACATGGAGGTTACAAGCTTATGGAGGTCCTTTGGTTCAAGCATAATATAATTTAAGCTAGTTAGTGGAAGGTTTGGATTTAATTCATGTGTTGTATAAAATAAGACGGCAAGTTTGGTTTAAGTGGGTAGAATTGTATAATATTTTGGGTATTGAGTATTATGGTGGGTATTTGTTGAAGTATAGATGGTTGAAATGGTTCTCATGCATGCAAAAACGCTCCAAATTGCAAACCGTAAACGTTTTACGTAAAGTATAAAAATAAATCATGAAAAGTTATAAATTATCTTCATATTTATATAACACTTATTGAACGTAAAATTTTATTTGTTTGATGTTGGTTTACATTGATTGTTGATTTTTAGTTTACGCGATTTAACTTAACGGTTGAAATTAAAAGTGAACGCGTAAAAGTTTAAAATGAATAGTTGAATATTTATTGACGTAAAATGATGTGAAAAATGCGGATTGTTACACCGTGAGCCTTGGCTTATGTTGTGGCTTATTCATCTAACTTATAATTATTAATGGGCTTGATATTGGGCCTAAATCGGATTTAAAAACCTAATAATATTGTTTTGGACCACTATTGGGCCTTAAGGCCCAATAAGCGAAAACTAGTCGTTTTATATGTTTCAAATGGACTTTTGAAAGTCATACATACTTATACATATACTCGATAGTCGTTGAAGAAATGCGTCTTGATAAACGCCGCGAAATAAAGATTTTGAGAATTTTGTCAGAATTAACTTAATTGAGGAAAAGTGTTTGGAAAATGAGGTTTAAAACCTTGGAAAATATTTTATAGACGAACGGGTCATGCCAAAAATTAATAAAAATATTATACTTGGAATATTTTACAAAATCTATACTTTCTTATCCGACAAAAGACGAAATAATGAAATATTATTATAAATCGACTAAAAGACGAAAAATATATTTTATAATTTTATAAATTATAAAACTTCTGTTAATGATTTAGCATAACTAAAACGTGTCATTCTTCATATCTAATAGAATTAAACTAGGTAACTTGAGGCTACCGGATAGATTACCGGAACATATTTATTAATATCTATTATATAAGTCTTGTTATTTTTACTTGTCTATTTTCTTAACTAGTATAAGTGTATACTATCTAACATACATACTTTGATATATTTTCCTTCGGCTCTAAATCACCAACCACTACGCAACCAATACCACTAAAACCAGTAATACGAAAATATTTTCAAAACTCCTATGCATCAAATCCAAATAATCTATTTCAAACATATTTCTAAATTAGTCAAATTGCTAGGTCGTGTCAGAAAGCCGTTGTACGCCGTTGTTTGACTACCATACTTTCTGTTACTTATTATCTTTGTTAAGGTGAGTTCTCGTAGCCCTATTTTTTAAAACTCTTTTTCGTTGGGGGAAAATGATACTCAAATCTATTTTTAACCGCTTTTACTACTGTGCAAAACCTCTTATTCTTTAGACAATGCTATGTGCTTATGATTGCATGTATGAATGTTATGTGAATACTATGTGACTGGTATGCAAATACTATAAAATCTATTTATGCAAAGTACCAAATGGACTTTTGCTCAACTCAGCCGACTGTGTAGCTCCAGCTGGTAGGCGATAGGTTTGGAAGACAAGAACAACGCGTAGGGCCGGTATTGATATGTGATTGGGTTTGAATTGTTAGCATATTAGGTGTTGTTATGTTGGAAATTTATTATTACTACTGCATGTATTATGTTATCATATTGCACAATTGTCCACTACTTAAATTCAGGCACATCAACTGGGTTTACTTCTAAACCTACGAGCTCACCAACTTTATGTTTACCTTTTTGAGTATCATTTTCAGGTGAAGCGAATGCTCGTTAAGCTCAAGATAAGATGCCTTAAAGACCTAAGCTTATCCCGTGGGGATAGTTATTGGAAGATTTGCATTTTAGACTCTATTTTCATGATTATGTTATTGGATTGTTCTAGACTTGTTATGCCCCTATGTTGGGAGTTGGATTGTAATAAATTGAACTATGTGATATGTTCATCGACTTGTTTTGACACAAGTCCCATACTTGTTGTCAGAGGTTGTCGTGACACTTTATGATATGATTTTAGTTTTCTCTATATTGTATCTTGTGTTATGACGATCAATCCTCCGTCACGCCTCGTGTTTTCGCCATCGTCGGGGTGTGACAAACTATAAGTAACAACACCACTGATCCGTAGGTACACAAAAGGGTCAACCACCATGACTGCAAATCCAATCATTTGCCCCGCCAAGATAAAATCTAATAATTTGACCCGCCATGGCTGCAAGTGTAATGGTTTGCCCTGCCATTGATAAAGACAAAGACAAAAACAGACACGTATGACACACGTGTATCAAAAGGACGGTCGAATCACATAGGCCTAATAATGCGCGTGTCAGCAATCAAAACGACATCCATTTTTTCAAAAGGTTAACCTCAACAATAAATACTCTAGACAGTTATCCGAGAATAAAGAAAACAACGAAATATGCCAGCTTCAAAAATCTCGAACAACTACCTATAGTATTTGGCCATGAACATCATAGCCTTCATACAAGGACTATGCCTATGGAGGTTGCTGAGGCGAGGGAGTCTCGCACTCTACCATCCTTTCACTCTCGTATATAAACACGTAAACTAAGTTTTCCCAGAGTTATAAACAACATTCATAACAATAATACTAACAAAAAGAGGGAAAGCCAGGTCATTCAACAAACGACTAAAGAATTACTAACCCTATAAGTAACAACGATTGTCACAACCCTAAAGAAAAACCATCTAACGATCACCAAAAACCACAACCACCACCAAATCTAATCATTCGCCCCTTTCGACCCACTTAACCCTCTATTAAGATTAGATACATGTACAGACCCCAACCCGCCATTCGTAGCTCAACAGAAGGGTCAACCGCCATGGCTACAAATCCAACTATTTGCCCCGCCAAGATACGGATAACCTCGACTGCATTGCCGCACCATGGCTGTAAATATAATTCTTTGCCCCGCCATGAATGCAAATCTAATCATTTGCCCTACAAAGCAATAAGCAAGCCCCAATGGTATGTGTTTAATTACACATACCCTTTGCCTATAAAAACAGACTTAAAAGACCAAAAACATACCAAAAATACATTGTATTTGTGTGTTTTGCATTTATATTGTGCAGGAACGGATATCTAAGAAAAGGACAAAAAATCAAGCCAAAACAACAAAATCGAGCACGAGAACGGAAAGAACGTGAAAAAGTCAAAAAGTCAAAGTCAAAGTCAACCCCGAAAAGTCAAAGTCAAAGCCAAAGCCAACCGAAGAAATACTTAATGGGCCCACCCGTACCCATCTAATGGGTTGGGTCAGCCCATTAAGGTATTATATGAAGATTGAAATGGTTAATAAACCATTTAGAGCCCATTATCCCTTTCTATATTACACGGCCCATATACAAAGCCCAAACCAAACTTAACAGCCCAACAACAATAACCAAACGGCTGTTAAGTTTATTTGGCCACAAGGACCAACCATGTAATAACACCATATTACCTTAAGGGTCATTCTTGCCAACTCCCTTAAACTTTTAAACCACAAGGACTGTGGTTGAAACATGACTTATCACAATGAGGGGCCAAAGTTGCCAAAACCCCAAACCTTTAACCCTGTTTTCACCTAAACAGGAATACAAACACAAAGCCAAATTTGGCGCTAAATTGCCAAAACATGGTCTTCTTCACCCTGCACCCTACAGCAAAACAACAAAACCATCACCATCCTTCAACCCCACTTCACATGGGTTAAATTACAAGCTGGCAATCCCCTCTACTCCCATTCGTTCAAAGACTTTGACAAAATCAAGGGATGTGATCAATCACCTTGGGCTCCAAGATGATTCAATGGTTGGGATTAATTCAATAAATCACAAAGAAGTCTTTTTCAAAGGATTCTACTCACAAAGAAAGCACAAGACAGAAGAAGCACAAGTGAAGACCTATAAACTTCATAGTTTTAGTATAAATAGGGCCTCATTGTAAGCCTTTGAGCATCTAGTTAGTAATTTTTAGCTTATGTAGTAGTAACTTAAGTTTTAAATATTGTAAATGTTTTTTATGAATTAATGAAATTTCAAGTTTTAGCTTAAAATTTGTTTTCCTTAAATTTGTGTTAACTAGTTATCAAAAGTCTTTCACAAGCTCTCATAAGCTCTTTATTGGACCTTTATATAATCTGTTTCCATTAAGTAACTCAATATAGTAATTAAGAAAATTCACAAAAAAAATTCACTCCTCAAAATACCTCAGCTTATTGGATGATAAGCCAAACTTGGATGGGCTTATGGACACCACCAGCTTATCTTTGATAAGCTGGAGCTTGTAGATCAGCTTTTTAAAGCTTTATTTGCCCTGTTTAAGCAAGGGTTTTTGTAAGTTTCTATTTTTCAAATTTTAGCTTATTTACTGTTCAACTGCTTATTTGTGCTTATTTATTGCTTATATCTGCTTGTTTATGCTTATTAATGATGTTTAATGCTTAAAATACTTAGGTTGTAGTTTAAAATTTAATTGTGCAAGTTTTTTCTTAAAATCTGTCATTTTAGCTAAAAACAAAGTAGCATAATCTGTTCTTGCTTAATCTAGTGCTTATTTGTAGTTGAAATCTGCTTAATATTGATAGTATAACCTATTGAACATCTGGTATTTGGAAAATTTAGCTTAAATCAGTTTGAATCAAGTTAAAATGTCAAGAATGGTTTTTAAAGGGGTGTTTGGTTTAGCTGTGTTTATGGGTTAAAATGGGTTAAAATTTTGTTTTGACACTTGGGTCAACTTAGTTTAGCCTAAATTAGTTATAAACTTAAGTTTTCAAAATGGTTTTAAGTGTTAAAATTTAGTTTTAAGAATTTTAGAAACCACTATTTGAAACTGTTGGTTTTTGTTTTGTCATTAGGCTTATTTTAGTAGATTTGCATAAGTAGCTTTTGTGTGTTGTTTTTATGCACGTTCAGGTGTCAAAATGCACTAGGATGGGTTTAGGTTAAGTCTGCATTATTTGGTTTAGTTTTATCAAAATCTGTCCTAAAAAAAATTGTTAGTGTCTTTTAAGTCCAAAACTGCTTTTTGATTTAGCTTTTCTGGCTTATTCTTAATTTCAAAATGACTTTTGATTGTTGTTATAAGTTCTTTGAGGTCTAAACTTGATCTGTTTCATATTGTATTTGTGTGTTTTGCATTTATATTGTGCAGGAAACGGATATCTAAGAAAAGG
Organism: Tanacetum coccineum; assembly: GCA_026074375.1. Classification (NCBI taxonomy): domain Eukaryota; kingdom Viridiplantae; phylum Streptophyta; class Magnoliopsida; order Asterales; family Asteraceae; genus Tanacetum; species Tanacetum coccineum. The sequence goes on along the minus strand of BQNB010154902.1, from coordinate 5,423 downwards.
ACAAAAAATAAAGCCAAAACAACAAAACCGAGCACGAGAACGGAAAGAGCGTGAAAAAGTCAAAAAGTCAAAGTCAAAGTCAACCAAAAAGTCAACCCCGAAAAGTCAAAGTCAAAGCCGAATCCAACCGAAGAAATACTTAATGGGCCCACCCGTACCCATCTAATGGGCTGGGTCAGCCCATTAAGGTATTATATAAAGATTGAAATTGTTAATAAACCATTTAGAGCCCATTATCCCTTTCTATATTACACGGCCCATATACAAAGCCCAAACCAAACTTAGCAGCCCAACAACAAAAACCAAATGGCTATTAAGTTTATTTGGCCACAAGGACCAACCATGTAATAACACCATATAACCTCAAGGGTCTTTCTTGCCAACTCCCTTAAACTTTTAAACCACAAGGACTGTGGTTGAAACATGACTTATCACAATAAGGGTCCAAAGTTGCCAAAACCCCAAACCTTTACCCCTGTTTTCACCTAAACAAGAATACAAACACAAAGCCAAATTTGGCGCCAAATTGCCAAAATAGGGTCTTCTTCACTCTGCACCCTACAGCAAAACAAAAAAACCATCACCATCCATCAACCCTACTTCACATGAGTTAAATTACACGCTGGCAATCCCCTCTACTCCCATTCGTTCAAAGACATTGACAAAATCAAGGGATGTGATCAATCACCTTGGGCTCCAAGATGATTCAATGGCTGGGATTAATTCAAGAAAGCATAAAGAAGTCTTTTTCAAAGGGTTCTACTCACAAAGAATGCACAAGACAGAAGAAGCACAAGTGAAGACCTAGAACCTTCATAGTTTTAGTATAAATACGGCCTCGTTGTAAGCCTTTGAGCATCTAGTTAGTAATTTTCAGCTTATGTAGTAGTAACTTAGGTTTTAAATATTGTAAATGTTTTTTATGAATTAATGAAAGTTCAAGTTTTAGCTTAAAATTTGTTTTCCTTCAATTTGTGTTAACTAGTTATCAAAAGTCTTTCACAAGCTCTCATAAGCTCTTTATCGGACCTTTTTATAATATGTTTACATTAAGTAACTCAATATAGTAATTAAGAAAATTTACACAAAAAAAATTCACTCCTCAAAATACCTCAGCTTATTGGATGATAAGCCAAACTTGGATGGGCTTATGGACATCACCAGCTTATCTTTGATAAGCTGGAGCTTGTAGATCAGCTTTTTAAAGCTTTATTTCCCTGTTTAAGCAAGGGTTTTTGTAAGTTTCCATTTTTCAAATTTTAGCTTATTTACTGTTCAACTGCTTATTTGTGCTTATTTATTGCTTATATCTGCTTGTTTATGCTTATTAATGATGTTTAATGCTTAAAATACTTAGGTTGTAGTTTAAAAATTAATTGAGCGAGTTTTTTCTTAAAATCTGTCATTTTAGCTTAAAAAGTAGCATAATCTGTTCTTGCTTAATCTAGTGCTTATTTGTAGTTGAAATCTGCTTAATATTGATAGTATAACCTATTGAACATCTGGTATTTGGAAAATTTAGCTTAAATCAGTTTGAATCAAGTTAAAATGTCAAGAATGGTTTTTAAAGGGGTGTTTGGTTTAACTGTGTTTATGAGTTAAAACGAGTCAAAAATTTGTTTTGACACTTGGGTCAACTTAGTTTAGCCTAAATTAGTTGTAAACTTAAGTTTTCAAAAGGATTTTAAAGTGTTAAAATTTAGTTTTAAGAATTTTAGAAACCACTATTTGAAACTGTTGGTTTTTGTTTTGTCATTAGGCTTATTTGAGTAGATTTGCATAAGTAGCTTTTGTGTGTTGTTTTTATGCATGTTCAAGTGTCAAAATGTACTAGGATGGGTTTAGGTTAAGTCTGCATTATTTGGTTTAGTTTTCTTAAAATCTGTCAAAAAAAATTTGTAAGTGTCTTTTAAGTCCAAAACTGCTTTTTGATTGAGCTTTTCTGGCTTATTCTTAATTTCAAAATGACTTTTGATTGTTGTTATAAGTTCTTTGAGGTCTAAACTTGATTTGTTTCATAGTCTTTTAGTCATAAGGATCTGTTTGTTAGCTTATTTTTAAGCTTAAAAGTAGGTTTTTAAAAAGTTTGAAAAAAAAATCTAAGTGTGAAGTCTGTGTGAACAGCTCTTTTCATAAGCCTTTTTCAAGGCTTATCTGAATTTCAAACTCTTTTCTCTTTGATGATTTAGGTAGCTTATAGGCTAAGTTTTTCAGTCCCCTAAGCTACTAAGCCATAAGGATCCTTTTTCTATCTTAAAAATAAGCTAGAAAAGTGTCCCTTGACTGTTTGGCTAGCAGTTTTTGGCCAAATAGCTTATTGGCTTTTTAGACCTTTTTAGCTTGTTTGATTGCTTAATTTCTGTTTATATGTGCTTATTAGGTCTGTCTAGTTTACTATATTTGCTTATTTTCCTGTGCATTGTGCTTATCAGTCAAAAATAAGCCCATAGTTAGCCCTTTTTCATTTAGAGTTAAAAAAGTAAACTGTCAACTTTTTCTTTGCTTAATTTTAGCTTTTCTGCTTATCTCATTAGCTTATTTCTGTGTTAACTTGCTTATTTAGGATAGCTTTAGGTTATTTTTAGTTTATTTGTCCTTTAGGAAGCTTATTGTGCTTATTGGAATAAGCCAATCTCAATTAGTTAGTGTCTTTGGTGTTTTTAAGTTCTGTCATCTTTTTGCTTATTTTCTGGCTTATTTAGAGCTTTTCAAAAATAGCTCCAAGTTTTAAAGTTACTTATTTTAAGCTTATTTATAACTTTGTCTTTTAAATTTTTTGCAAAATATATCTATAACATATATATGGGGCTAACTATGACTGGATTAATATGAAATAGTGACTGTACGCCACCTCAATGATGACATGACACGCACATGATGACATGGACACCCTAATTTCATTAAAATCCGAAAATAGTCTAAAAAACTTATTGCATGATTCGAACTTGTGATGTTGGGTTAATCTCGAATGAATAAAACCAACTCAGCCAACACATTATTTGTGTTTCACTATCAAAAGCAACATTAATATGTTCTAAAAATAACACCATGTTATCTGTTTAGATGTTGATATGTTCTGATTTTTTAAAATGTAACAAGATATGCTCACAAATTATATGGAATAAGATATACTCCAAAATTTTATAGCTAATCAAGAAACAAATTTTTTATGCCTGTCTGCTGCTACACGATACACACTCCTTTAGAGGTATTTGTCGTTTATATAATTGTATTTTTTTCATTAGGAAAACTTACTAACCTCATTGTTGTTATTGTTTCAAAGATTAACATCAGTTAATCATGTTGTTTCTTTGTATTTTGTAGAGAAATTTTACTAAACACAGCAAGTTACTAACACACCTGAGTAATTGTCCATGCTCTTCCAATACTACCGAAGAATACATGAATATATGTATAGTTTAAACTTTAAAGTTTATATGCATTCTGTTTACTACTTAAAACTAATATGCGTATTCATGTTGTGGTCTTACAATTATGAAATTTACATGAATAAGTAGATGGTTGCCTATTAAACTGGCTTTGTTTTTTGTTCATGTTTTGGTGATTTTTAAGTAATTAATCTTGTGGTTACATTATTGATTTCTCAGGCAAACCAAAGATGCTCTAAAGATACTAAGAAACAGCTTGAGAACAAAAATCCAAAAATACAGCTCCTGACTCTTTTCGTACGTATTTGATTTTACTTGGTGGATGTTTCTTTATTCATGTTTGATATATTATTAACTACTATGATTCGATAATTGTTTTATAACTACTGTGAAAGGCGTTTTTCTGTTTTCATCTTGTGGGCTGCTGTAATGTTACGTACCTCAACAAACTCATGTTGTTAAGGTTCGAGTTAATTATCAATAGTATATAATGTGAAGGGAATGAGGGATATGAAACCATTGGTTATTTTGGCGTGTTTTGCTCAATAAGTTAATAATGACATTTACTAACTTATTTACCCTTACTTAATTTTCTTTCCAGATGATCGACAGCATTAAGGAGTGCCACTTTATATCCTCAGATCCTCCATCTTTTGTTTAGGTTTTTTCTTTAATTTTTAAACATACATAAAAGTTCCTTTATTCGACTCAAGATCAAAGAACCCTAATTTTTGGCTATAATGAAAGGTAAATGTTGGAGTTTTTAACCAATGTTCTGGATTTCACGTCTGCACCGTGTGTTGAGTGGGTACAATGGAAAAATTATGGGTTATGGTCAAACCAGAACTGGTAAAACTTTTACACTCGCAAATTTAGGCAACGATGACGCATCAGGGCTTTGGAGAACATCATTCCTGGCCCATCTCCGGTATATGATAGTGTGAAACTTTCCTATCTTGGGTATTACGTAAATTATATTAGTTGGCTTTATTTATATGTTATTGCATTCTTGAAGCAGTTTAATATTTTTCTGTGTACTAGCTAATTAATGCATAACCAATATGATAGTCCCTGTATAGATCCCGTTGGAGTCAAAATTCTTTATCTTTCGAATTAAAATAACATAAAACCTATATTCTATAGTTTGTTAGAGCATTACTTCATACAGTAAGGTTCTGAACCTGACTTTGACTTCTTAGCTACTGCGTCAATTTCTTTTTATCATTAACATGCCATAAGTAGTGACTGAACGGCAAGTATTCAATCAAGAAATCGCACGTTGTCGTATTGCATATGTTGCTTTAAAAAATCGATACACGTCCTATAGTTTGTTAGAGCATTACTTCATGCAGTAATATGTCGTATTTCATATGCTCGTGTATTTGTATTGAACATATTGGTGACTATATCCTCTTGACTTTATAATAACGTAAATTCACTCCTGTTTGGTGATCGAGCTCAAGAAGGCTAAATTTAAACCTATTTAACTCATTACTTAGGTGTTATCATGAGGAAGTCGACAATCTTACTAAGAGGGCCAAGTTTGGAGAAAATGTGTTTCTTCATATAAAGCAAAAACTCTACGAAGCTCCACATCCTTACCCTGTTGTTGCTTCAGTTTGCTGGTAAAAACATGTTGGGTTGACTTGACAACACTTGGTTCTCCATTTTCTTGAATTTTACAGATTATGAATCTATTAAATATGATTAAAAATATGAGGTATGCTACATTCACTAAAAATTTTACAAAAGAATTTTTACAAAATGATGTGTTATACATTCATTGGAATATGAGAATATAAAAGTAAAAAAAAGAATTGATTAGAATGATTATCATTTGTGACAAGTCATTTTGTGAAACATTCTTTGTAAACATTTTGTGGATGGAGCATTTTCCTAAAAATATTATATTGTAATTTGTAAGTATTAGTCTGAAAGATTTGAACTCTTTGGGTGACATTCAGGTTGCTATGTCCAATTAAACTTCGTAAAGCTGTCCCGACCACCACCGTCATCGCTACTGCTGCTGTCTCG
>BQNB010154899.1:0-15461 GCA_026074375.1 Tanacetum coccineum | reverse complement strand
CTAACAGTGCTCAACCCAGAAGGGTCAACCCGCCATGGCTCTCTCTAATCAAAAGAGAATTTCAAAGGTAAAATGCTCATCGTCAGCCACCAATCAACAACGCCACTCACCATAAACCGAGCTCAATTCATCACGCTTACAGGCGGGCTTCTATTATGTGTGCGGATGTGGAGGTTGCATAGGCGAGCGATTCTCGCTCTCTGCCATCCTTCCATTATCCGTAAAATCGGCTCCAAGATTTTGACCCACAGATAACTAATTTCTCAACCAATAGCTAAACAGAAGGGTCAACCCGGCATGGCTCTCGCCAAACAAAAGAGAAGGGTCAATCCGCCATGGCTGCAAATCCAATTATTTGCCCTGCCAAAATGCAGTTAACTTCCCCTCTACACGCATTTTCTAACATTTATGAGAACCAAAACAACAACATGTTGAACATGCAATAACTAAATTTTAAAAAACCCTAACCCTAACTAATAGAAGAGATAAAAAAATACTTCAATCGAGAAAAAATATTACTAACCCCAGAAGCAACAATCGTAACAACCACACAAAAACAAAAACCCCATCGAATGCAATCACATCGTTCAACAACGAAACCTCACAAACTGTGACAACCACAGTATGTTAGATAGCACAAAAACAAAACCCCCCATCGAATGTAATCACATCGCTAACCACAATATATTAGAGAGAGAAAGAGACATGATCGTTTAGAGAGAGAGAGACGGTGATACTGTCAATGCGTTTGATGTGTGTGTTTTTATCAATGTGTATGTGGCTGTGGACACGTACCAAACACGTGTAAGGAATTTTTTTTAAATAAATAACTCGGGTTGGGTCGGGCGGGTTAAAGGCGTTTAAGGCAGGAAATGCATTTAAAGCATGCCTCGGGAGGATAATCCTCCTCTTTAGTATAAAAGGTACAATGTGTTTTCTTTACTTGTTTTCATTGTATCCTTTTGAGTCAAATGTATCTGTGGCTTGTATTTTTAGTTATGAATGAGAATGCAATGTGATAAGTGATACAAATTCTAAGAGGAGAATATTTTTAAAGTTATAAAGATGAGTAAGTAATGGATAAAAAACTATCATTAATTTATGTTTCCATCACTAACAACAAAATTAGCATAATTAAAAGGGCAAATTGCTTAAAAATATAGTAAACTTTTTTTTTAATTGTGTGTAGTCATTTTTTTTCTTGCTATTTAATCGTCATACTTTCAAATTTTGACTTTTGTGTGTATTTGTGACCATTTTACCCATACGCTTTTTTACCAACTTGTCAATCGTGAAAGGTAAATTGATCATTACATGTGAACAAAATACATACAAAAGTCAAAATTTACAAATATGACGATTAAATAGCAAGAAAAAAAGATAACAACACAAAATTAAAAAAAAATACTACATTTTCAAACAATTTTCCGTAGTCAAATGTTAAATCATACGTAATGCCCACCATTTCAATAGAAACATGTAGTGGTAATATTTTCTTGACATGCACGTAACTATTACTACCATTTGACGTGCACCTCATCCAACTATGCACACTACTACACACAACTACCATGTTGTACAAATTTTATATTTCAATTTGTACAAAAGTGTTGCTCTTAACAAAGCTCTCAGCCATAAGATCCTGTACAACCATATTTTGTCATGATTTAAGAAAATGATAACATTAGCAATAGCAACACCATATTCAATATATGTTTTAGCACAAGAGTGATAAATTTTGTTTCTCAACAATCACAATCTATAATTTCAAAAAGCATACAAATTACCGTATCACTTTTTATTTTCCATTTCTCTACCCATTTAACTTTGACTCATACTTATTTTTATCACTTTTCAACCTAATAGCTACCCTAGTGTTTTTTTTGTGTGTCTTTTACTCTTTTTACTTGTCGATATCATAAAAAATACTTTCTGTAAAAACATTAAAGTATATGTATTCTTTATATTTTCTAGGGCTAATGACTTGAAAATGTATCAAACTTGTCCTTTTTTGTTATTGTATGTAGCCATCTTTTTTTTTGTTATTGTATGTATCCAACTTGAAAATTCGACCTATTATATGTAGTCTGTTACCTGTCATTTGCAACGTTAGTCCATTTAACTAACGAACAGTTGCAACGATAGTCCTTTATGCTAACGACTGTTTGCAATTAACTCAAAATTCAGTTATGTTACAAAAATATATTTTCAAGTTATTTTAAAATTTATACACGTTTTTACACACATTTTATACATGGTTTATACATGTTTTTTATTTCGGTTTCAGTTTACGAGCAATAATAAAAAGAATTAAAAAAAATTAATAAATTAATTTTTTTTTATTATTGCTCGTAAACTGAAACCGAAATAAAAAAATTAATAATTTTTAATTTTTTTATTATCGCTTGTAAACTGAAACCGAAATTAAAAAAAATTAATTTTTTTTATAATTGCTCGTAAACTGAAACCGAAATTAATAAATTTAATAAATTTAAAAAAAAAATTTATTATTACTCGTAAACTGAAACCGAAATTAAAAAAAATTAATAAATTTTTTTAATTTTTTTATTATCGCTCGTAAATTGAAACCGAAATAAAAAAAATTTTAATTTTTTTTTATTATTGCTCGTAAACTGAAACCGATATAAAAAAAAATTATTATTTTTTTAATTATTGCTCTTAAACTTAAACCAAAATAAAAAATATAATTTTTTAAATTTTTTTAAATTATTTCTCATAAACTGAAACGAAATTAAAAAATTTTAATAAATTTTAATTTTATATTATTATTATTTGCTCGTTAAAACTGGAAACCGAAATAAAAAAAATTAATAATTTTTTTAATTTTTTTATTATCGCTCGTAAACTGAAACCGAAATAAAAAAAAATTAAATTTTTTTATTTTTTTTATTATTGCTCGTAAACTGAAACCGATATAAAAAAATTTTAATTTTTTTTTTATTTATTGCTCTCTAAACTTAAACCGAATAAAAAATATAAATTAAATTTTTTTTTTATTATTGCTCGTAAACTGAAACCGAAATTAAAAAAATTTAATAAATTTAAATTTTTTTTATTATTATTGCTCGTAAACTGAAACCGAAATAAAAAAAATTAAAATTTTTTATTTTTTTTATTATTGCTCGTAAACTGAAACCTATATAAAAAAATTTTAATTTTTAAATTTTGTTTCTTAATTATTGCTCTTAACTTAAACGCAAATAAAAAATATTTTTTACATTTTTTTTATTATTGCTCGTAAATGAATCCGAAATAAAAAAATTAAAGGACTAAACGTTGAACTGTTCGTTAGTTAAATGGGGTGACCTAACGTTGCAAATGTTGAGTTATACAGATACATATAATTGGTTTTGTTTTTTTGTTTTTTTTGTGTCTTTTACTCTTTTTACTTGTCAATATCATAAAAAATACTTTCTGTAAAAACATTAAAGTATATGTATTCTTTATATTTTCTATCACTATATATCATAACTAAGATATACTTTTAAGAATTTAAGTAGGTTTATTACTTTATTATGGTATGGTTATGATATGCTGACAATCGCCAACCACGGATTTTCTATCACTGATATATCATACTCCGTAACTCATAAGTGTTTAGTTTTACAAAAACAATATTTTTTAATGCACAAATTATATTATAACGCAAACATTTTGATACCATAAACAATTTTATGTATCTTCTTTACAGAAAATGCAAATAGGATCTTAATTAGTATTTTACCTTGCATAACATTCACTAAATTTTGTCACAAATTTCGCTGAGTAAATTGCAATCATATGTTTTTGCATATGTACATAGTTAGTACGATGAAAAGCTTTTAAAATTAAGCTAATCTCAACTTAAATGTATACAAATCATAATGATATAAATAAAAAATGGCTATGTCGTTTGATGTCTATAAGTTCTCTCACCATTTTCATCCGAGTTTTGATCCACCGGTCCACCACTTCCTTCAACAAAATCTTCACCACCCAATCCATAGTTCCATCAGTTGTGCTTTGTCCCTAGCTTTATGGCACAATCACTGTGAAACCGAGAAAACCGGTATATAAATTAGTTCACGAAAGTCACAATGGAAAATGAGCACCAGATACAGCTTAGTTGTCCGATGTATTGTTTGGTGAAGTATAAAGGTTTGGGCTGTCCAATTCCTTTTATAATTTTGTATACATCTCTGTTTGGTAATAAAATTTCATCTTTTACCAACAAAAAAATGACCACCAGATTTTAACCAAAATAAAAATACCAAAACATAAACAAAGATCATAGATGTAACATATTTGAAAACTCATTAACCCAAAACTAAAAAATGATTAATATGATACCTGGATAATGTCATGCACAAAGACATCAACAGTACCCTGAGAACACAAATGAAAACTACAAGCAAAAACTTGTTGTTTAGAAAACAAATATGAATATTGATATATGTAAGATTTGATTTTCGGTTCCTTACTTTTACCTACTGTCTTAATTCGGTTACCCTATAAGGATTTTTCCTTTGTGTGTTTCGATCCCATACAAGATCCAGAAGGTATAATTCATTGATTTACTCATTGTCAAGGCGTGACAATAGTTAGAAGCATCTAGGGTTTCGTTTGATTTATTTTCGGTTTAAACTGTCCATTTTCGGTTGGACAGATTTCGGTCCAAACCCTAGATCACTCATCTGATTTTTGGTACCAAGTTCAAGTGAGGTTTTGGTTATTGTATTCAGAGGTATTTGGCATACAATTGTTGTTTGGGTAATACGTGAGGTAGGACTAGCATCCGGGCGTGCTTGTTTACGTATTTGTGTGAGCACTCGTAGAGGTGACAATTTAGTCACTCGTTTCTCATTCTCAGTTTCATTTATTTGCTGGTGTCTTCGAGGGTATGTTTTCTATTTACCCTTTTACATTCCTTATATGTTTTAATGTATGTTAATTATTTGTACTAGACTCGATCTATCCGTTGCGTACTCGTAAGAGTTAATTGGTTAACTTGATTGTTAAATTTCAACAGTGGCATCACGAGTCAACTTGTTTAGTTTTTATGTATTACATACGATTTAAAACACGCTAGGGCTGCATGAAATTGGTTTATTTATTGTTTTTATTGAAAATTATGGCAACGACATGCAATCCTTGCCATAAATAATGAATAAACAACCTAGAATCAACACATATGTTAGTTTAATAAAAAGAAGAATAGATCATAAATTAAATGTTAATTAAGTTTGCCCATTGAATGATTATAATTCTTGCATATATATCGGCTATAAGACACACCAATCATATTTATATGAGTAATGTGGCGATCTAGCACTTAGGCAGAAAACCATGAGATCTTTTGGTTCTCCAATTGGGGAAGACTCTTTTGAGAACTCGAGGCATTAAATGATTTACTGCTTTCATTATAAGAGTTTGTTCCTCAATTTTCAATCCAATTTTCAGTCTGTTTTAATTGCTTATATGTGATATGCCTTGTGTCTAGTCAGTATTTGCAAAATATAGATTTTATATGAACACTTAAAAAACCGAACTAAATACTTATAGAGAAATTTAAGATGAACAGTCTAATATTAACACATAATTTTATTCCTTGACCAGCTTAGTGTAATATTTGCTAAACCGGGGTTTTTGGAACAAATTAATACGAAACATTAAACTAAGAAATTTTGATTTCTTGTAAAAGCTTTAGTTTTACATGCGCGGTATGGGGTTGAATTGATCTTTAATTTTCTCTCGCCCCACTACATGCTTCGCAAATGAGGGAATAATTGGAATTAACTTTGTAGTTTTCAGGACCTCAAGTAGGAGTACAATATAGGGTTGATCAAATTTGTAATCCCACCATATTGGCATAAATAAAAACTAATGTTAACAAAAGGGGTTTCTTAACATACAATAGCCATCATAAGTCAATTGAAGTAAGTATATAAAAAAATCAATAAAATCAAAGAATTAATAGTAAATAAAGTAAAAAGTAAAAATAAGTAAAGTAGTGTCTGAATGAAGTCAAAGTCAAAGCAAAACTAAAAAATAATAAAAGTAATAAACCAGTTACAAAAAATTGAGAATAAACGGCTATCACACCAATATGGACAAACTATAAGAGAAGTTTAAGGCGGGTTAAAGTAAGATTCCCCAAATGAAGTCAGGTTTTTAATACGCTTCGCGCTGACCTGTGTCTCCGCTTCTTTGTGCGTCCTAAATGGAGCTACCGTGAACATTTAACAAAATGATAGCTATACCAAAAAGGTTAACAAAATGTTTTCTTAACTGTGTGCTACAAGTTGTTTTGCATGCTTCTTGCACACAACTTTGTCACATTTATGTGTATACCCTTATATGAAGTTTTAAGTCTATGCCAGCCAAAACTAGAACACGTGCATTTGGCTTGACCTCTTTGGTCAGACCTCAGGGCCTTGCCAACCCATGGCGAATTTTTTTCATAGGTCAGATCTATATCAATTTTTGCACGTTCTGTTTTGGTGGACTTAAATCGAGTTACCTGGTCAAACCTCGGACCCGAGGCATAAGATGAGACCAAATATGATTTTGACGTTACTATAAGAGTTACTAATGTCACTAGTCTCATAAATCTAAGAGTTGCATTCCATGCAATTAACGCTCGTCGCTTACCTCTTGCCCTACTTGTTTACACGTTGGTTAGACCTTCTGTAATAAGTGGGAGGTCAAGTTGGATCTTAGTCTTATTAGTAATTAATTGGGTAGTTAATTCCTTTAAGAATTTAATTATCGACAATACTAATTTTTGAGCTTTTCTAAATTGTTTATGACAACCACGTCAGCTAACAAATCGGTCTTCAGGGGCTTCTTCGAGAAGCAAAAACTGACTAGAACCAACTTTATTAATTGGTATCGACACTTAGGATTGTACGATCAATTGATGATAAGTTTGAATTACCTAGAGCAACACTTCCACTCCTGCTCCTGTACATCCTTGCGGGTCAGCATGTTGCTCCTGAAATCCTTGCAGCTCATACTACTTGGGTTAAAGGATCAAAAGAGATTGCTGGACTCATGCTCATGACCATGGAGCCAGAGATCCAGCGAAATCTGGAAAATCTCCATGCTAATGACATGCTAAAGGAGTTAAAAACTCTGTTTGCCCAGCAAGCAGAGCAGGAGCTTCTTCAGACTATGCGAGATTTTCACTCTTGCAAACAGGAAGAAGGGCAGTCAGTTAGCTCGTATGTTCTGAAAATGAAGGGCTATATTGACAATCTAGAGCGTTTGGGGCACCCCGTAACACTTGGCCTTGCTGTGAGTCTGATTTTAATCGGTCTACGCAAGGAATTTGATGGGTTTGTGCAGAATTATAATATGCATAGCCTAGGGAAGACAGTTAACGAGTTGCATGCTATGCTAAAGCTCCATGAGCAAACTCTGCCCAAAAACAATGTTCCTGCTCTACATGCTATTCGAGCTGGTAAAGTCCAGAAAGGCAAAAAGCACAACAAACCGCAACCCTCAAAGGCTGCCAGGGGACAAAATCAAGGGAATGGGAAAAATAAGCACGCTTATGCTCCCAAGCCCAAGATTCCCCCTCCACCCAAGAGGGAAGATCCCGCAAAGGACTCAATCTGTCATGAGTGTGGTGAGACAGGACACTGGAAGAGGAACTATCCTCAGTACTTAGCCGAGTTGCTAAAGAAGAAAAAGAACGCAGCCTCTGGAGCTGGTGGTGGTTCAGGTATCTTCGTTATAGAACTCAATACTTTCCTTAACAAATCATGGATATATGACACTGGTTGTGGTACTCATATTTATAATACAACGCAGGGTCTAAGGGCAAGTAGGAAAATGAAGCCGGGGGCTCTTAGCTTGTACGTGGGCAATGGTTAACGTGAAGCTGTGGAAGCAATTGGCAACTTTGATTTATCTCTCCCTAACGGATTAGTTATTATATTGAACAATTGTCATTATGCTCCTTCTATTACTAGAGGAGTAATTTCAGTTTCACGTTTGTACGAAGAAGTTTTATTCAACAGCTTCCGTAAAATAACAATTCAAGTTTCTAGGAATAACATGGTTTATTTTAGTGCTATCCCAAGGGATGGTATTTTTGAAATTGATTTGTCTAATTCTTATGCAAATGAAAGTTCTATATATACTCTAAGCAACAAAAGAGCCAAGCTAGACTTGGACTCTGCTCTCTTGTGGCATTGTCGTCTTGGACACATCAGCAAGAAACGCATTGAAAAGTTGCAACACGATGGACTTCTCAATTCAACTGACCTTAGGGCTTTTGAAAAATGCGTTCCTTGTATGTCTGGAAAGATGGCAAGAAAACCTTACACACATCAAGTGGAAAGGGCCAAAGACTTACTTGTGACTAAATACACACGCGAAGTAATGTGCCCCATTTAAGATCACTTCAATGGCAAGGAGCAAGCCTGTCGTGTATGTTAAGTTTAATTTGTGTTAAAGCATAAACATGAAGTGTTTGAAACTTTCAAAGTGTTTCAAAAGGAAGTAGAAAATCAACTGGGTAAGACCATAAAATTGCTACGGTACAGATCGTGGGGGGGAATATATGAAGTCATAGTTTTATTTGGATCATCTCCAGGATCATGGGATTTCGCCCATCCGAACTCCTCCTTTACACTACATAACACAATGGTTGTCGGAGAGGAGAAACAGAACCCACTGAGATATGGTTCGAATCATGATTATCAAACAACTCTTCCAAAGTCCTTTTGGGATTATGCCCTTAAGACTGCTGCACGCATTCTCAATATGGTTCCAACTAAGAAGGTTGAAAAGACACCAACGAATATGGCATGAGGCTAAGCCCCGAAGTTTTTCTTACTTAAAAGTCTTGGGGTTTTGAGGCACTATGTTAATCCGAGATACTCTTACCAAGCCTGACAAGTAGAACCCAGGTATATTAAAGTGAATCTTCATAGATAACCCAAAAGAAACAAATGGATATACTTTCTACTACCCACCTGAGAACAAAGTCCTTGTTGCTCGGAATGCTGAATTCCTAAAGAATAGTCTTATAAATCAAGAGGCAAGTGGGAGTCTAGAAGATCTTGAAATTATTCAAGAAGAAGATACGCATCCTTCTATAGACACTAGCTTAAATCATGAAGAGGATTATCTAGAAATGGATAAACCACAAGTGATTCATCCCATCTAGTCCACATGGACAACGACGTCCACAGATCGATGTGTTTTTTTTTTGTTTTTTTTTTTTTTTTTTTTTTTTTTTTTTTTGTTTTATTTTTTTTATTTTTTTTTATTTTTTTTTTATTTTTTTTTTTTTTTTTTGTTTTTTTTTTTTTTTTTTATTTTTTTTTTTATTTTTTTTTTTTTTTTTTTGTTTTTTTTTTTTTTTATTTTTTTTTTTTTTTTTTTTTTTTTGTTAAATATTTACACACGATGCTAGAGGACATGAGTTAAGGCGGGATCTCGGTGAACCCACTAACTATAAATCTGCATTGTTAGACCCCGAGTCTGATAAATGGCTTAATGCTATGAATGTGGAAATGCAATCCATGAAAGACAACGAAGTTTGGGTCTTAATTGAACTTCCTCCTAATGGCAAAACCGTTGGTAGCAAGTGGCTCTTTAAGAAAAAGACCAACATGGATGGAGCTGTACACACCTATAAAGCTCGTCTTGTGGCGAAGGGCTATACTCAAACCCCAGGGATTGATTATGAGGAAACCTTCTCACCTGTTGCAGACATTAGAGCTATTAGGATTCTTATAGCCATAGCTGCGTACTATGACTATGAGATTTGGCAAATGGATGTCAAAACTGCCTTCCTCAATGGATATCTCAATGAAGAGGTTTACATGGAGCAACCTGAAGGTTTTGTCAATCCAAAATATCCAAACCGAGTATGCAAGCTGAAACATTCCATTTATGGGCTTAAGCAAGCATCAAGGCAATGGAATAAGCGTTTTGATGATGAAATAAAGAAATTTGGTTTCAGTAAAAATGCTGATGAGCCATGTGTATATCTAAAAGCTAGTGGGATAATGTCACTTCCAAATCTTGTAAGTCGACGACATATGATCATGGAATAAACACACATTCCAATGTACAAATGTTAAATCCTACCTTGGAAAGTGTTTTGCTATGAAAGATTTAGGTGAAGCTGCATATATTCTTGGAATCAAGATCTACAGAGATAGATCACGACGGTTGATTGGCTTATGTCAAAGTGCTTATATCGAAAAAAAAATCTTTTAAAGCGGATTTCACAGGATAAGTTCCAAAACGAGGAAGTATCCCCATCGCAAGATAAATCTTAGATTGAGTAAAATCACAAGGAGCCCCTAGCAACCTGCTTGAATTGAAGCGCATGCAAAATGTTCCATATGCCTCGGCTGTGGGTTCTATTATGTATGCTGTGAGATGTACTCGCCCTGATGTTGCGTTCACTTAGAACATAACAAGCCGATTCCAATAGAATCCAGGTGATCTTCATTAGACTACTGTTAAGATCATTCTGAAGTATCTCCAGGAATACGAAGGACATGTTTCTAGTTACGAGGTGATCTAAAATGAGATCCCTCAGGGTTTCTTGCTACACAGATGCTGGAATCTGACGGATGCTGTATGACCTCAAGTCTCAGACTAGATATGTGTTCGTTTTAAATGGAGGTGCTATTGATTGAAGAGTGCCAAGCAAAGCATTTTCGCTACTTCATCTGCAGAAGCTGAGTATATTGCTGCCTTTGTGCTTTTAAGAAGCCAATGGGTTTAGGAAATTCCATTAATGGGCTCGGTGTTTTTCCACCATTGAAAAACCCATTAATAGTATTGTGAAAAGGACTGGAGCCATCGCTAATTGCTCCAATATAGTGAAATATGATATTGTAGAAAATACTGAATCACTAAAAGGTGCTGAGACATTTCGTGGCCAAGTCACTACATTCGCGCGAAGTTATTGAATTTGGTGACATAAAGTTAGAAAAAGTTCACACATATGACAACTTAGCTGATCCGTTTATGAAGCGTTGGATTTTTCCAAAGCACTCAAAACTTACTATGAATATTGGCATGCTCCCACATAGTCTCATGTAATTCTGTGTTTATTAGTCCATTTGGATATGGGATTGTAAGACAATTAAATTTCTTATGAAATAAGGATTACAAGGTTATTTTGTATATCATTCTATAAACAATTTATTGTGCCTTATATTTGCATATTTAATCCATGAATGATTTATCATTCTAAATATGTCCATTGTCGGTTAACAATATGGGAGTATTGTTAATAAGGAAATGTTGAGTGTAGGTTATATTCTTTGTATGACGGAAGGTTCCCACCAAACTCATATGTTACTCACAAGGGATGCGTATTGGACACCCCAACCTTCAAATGTTTACTTTATGGATCCGTTGTCATAAGTAAAATTTGAAAATGGTTAGTTAAGTCATCCTTAGACTTGAGAATACAAACAAGTTCTGGTATGTGTGGATATCACTTTTTAATTCTATGTCAAACGCTGTCCTGAAAATGGTAGTTATAAAGACTATTTATTGAAGTGTATGTGAAAGCAGCATTCACAACCTTGTATTCAACAAAGAATTTGTTCCTCCACTTGATATGTGCAGAATAATACCTTGGCGCCTCTCCAGAATTAATCAGATAATTGTTTGGCCGAACCCAAAGGGTAATGCAAGATGATTCTTGATTACATTTGGTATATCTGAATTAAATTCTATAACGAGAATCTAAATGGTTAAACTATATGGAATGAGTTAGGATCCATATCCATGGTTTAACGGTATTTGAACAAAGGGATGATTATAGCAAGACAAAATAACCATGCTACTGAGAATGTTTATGAAACTTGATCTCAGACACTTCTGGTTTTAAAAACGAATGTGAGTGTTGCTAGACGTTTCCGTCGTTAATATATGTGTTGTCTGCTACTCCAACTCCCAAGTGGGAGCTGTTGGGTTATGTTAGTTGGATACGCAAAGTACGACTAGAAGTGTGTGAGCCTATTGGGGGCACACACGTTAAAACATTTAGAGTACGTTTAAACTTCACGATATGCTTTCTAAGTAAACCATTTGGACAAGAATCGAACTAGACAAAGCCCTCGAGTGATCTTATCCCTATGCCGGCTATGAGAAGGTTCTAGAGGGGTTTGAAAGTGTCTAGGTTCATTAAGGGAGATAAGAGTTGAAAGAGTTGTGATAGGAATTAAGCATTAAGAGTTTTAGTCTTATCACATGAATTGTTTTTTATCCTTATCATATGTGAGACTTGGAGGCTATTTATATACCTCATATCTCAGCTCCTTGGGACGAATATATCATAAGAGAAACACAAAATATTCACCTCTTTCCTTCATTAAAGATCTCACGCATATATAAACCTTAAATAAGGTTTATTTGATTTTCGGTTCCTTACTTTTACCTACTGTCTTAATTCGGTTACCCTATAAGGATTTTTCCTTTGTGTGATTCGATCCCATACAAGATCCAGAAGGTATAATTCATTGGTTTACTCATTGTCAAGGCGTGACAATAGTTAGAAGCATCTAGGGTTTCGTTTGATTTATTTTCGGTTCAAACTGTCCATTTTCGGTTGGACAGATTTCGGTCCAAACCCTAGATCACTCATCTGATTTTCGGTACCAAGTTCAAGAAAGGTTTTGGTTATTGTATTCAGAGGTGTTTGGCATACAATTGTTGTTTGGGTAATACGTGAGGTAGGACTAGCATCTGGGCGTGCTTGTTTACGTGTTTGTGTGAGCACTCGTAGAGGTGACAATTTAGTCACCTCGAATCTCATACCAGTTTTCATTTATTTGCTGTTTTCTATCTTCGAGGGAAATGTTTTCTATTTACCCTTTTACATTCCTTATATGTTTTAATGTATGTTAATTATTTGTACTAGACTTGATCTATCCGCTGCGTACTCGTAAGAGTTAATTGGTTAACTTGATTGTTAAATTCCAATAAATCCATAGTTCCATCGGTTGTGCTTTGTCCCTAGCTTTATGGCACAATCATTGTAAAACCGAGAAAACCGGTATATAAATTAGTTCACGAAAGTCACAATGGAAAATGAGCACCAGATACAGCTTAGTTGTCCGATGTATTGTTTGGTGAAGTATAAAGGTTTGGGTTGTCCAATTCCTTTTATAATTTTTGTATACAAATACAAAAAAAGACAACAATGATTGTATGTAATAGGTCGCTCTTGTTGGTAATAATATTTCATCTTTTACCAACAAAAAAATGACCACCAGATTTTAACCAAAATAAAAAAGGGGAAAAACCAAAACATAAACAAAGACCATAGATGTAACATATTTGAAAACTCATTAACCCAAAACTAAAAAATGATTAATATGATACCTGGATAATGTCATGCACAAAGACATCAAGAGTACCCTGAGAACACAAATGAAAACTACAAGCAAAAAATCTGTTGTCGAATGACTTAAACATGAATCTGTAAAATGTAAGAAAATTTATTAGTATGTAAGTTTGGTATAAACAATAAATCATCAACCTATCAATTCCAAAGAAATCACCACATACACGACCGTAGAGTTAAAATCAGGAGCACAACTGAAGACAAGAATCTAGATGTGCTATTATACATAATCACTAATATATCATGAACTAAAAGGAAACATAAAAATTAAAAGCAACTTACCGATAAATAATGACTTACCTTTTTATCTACTGCATTGATGAAAGGGAGCAAGATAAAGAAAGAAAAAGCAAATAGTAGTGTGTGATCTTGTTTTTAACTCGCACTCCAAATATGAGTTGGTAGGAAAGAAAAAGTGAGTAAAAGAATGGCCGATAAAGAAAGGGAAAAAAGGTAGAAAGATGGAAGCGTGTATAGTTGGTCAAAGAAGAAGAAAATGAAGAAAAGAGTGGTATTGTAATAGTTGGTTACTGTGTTTGCATACGTGTCGTTCATTCAAAAGTATACAGTAATAACAATGGTTTAGTTTATAATATAGGTAGATAACAGGAATAGTATTTGTTTGATCTTGTTGAAGGTGGGTGGGAGGACAAAGAGTCAAAGACACTTTACATCAGTTACATTTTCTAGTGAATTCGGATACAACTTTTGAGCAATGAGACATGACAAACCAAAAACAGACTTTTTTGTATTTAAAACCTATATAAAAACATGTTACATGTTTTGTTTTCTTGCAACTCTTTAGGAAATTAGATCTAAAGATAATTGAATTATGTTCATCATATACACCAAAACAAACAGTTGGAACCAATTGTCACCACATGTGTAACTATAATATATTCAACCACATTTAAAAACATTACAAATAAAAAAATATTTTCACTTGCAATTTCACACTTATTAATTATTTATAAATAAAAATGACAATAAAAATATACACTAAGGGCCCAAAGTGTAAATTGCATGTTTATAAACAAAAAAAAGACAATCATCTTCTTCATACACAACACAAACACACAACACACAACACAAACACAACACACAACATAAACACAAACACCACTCGACCTAAATCTTCCGTCGACCAAAGCCGACCAATACACCCGCAACAAAGGCGACCAAAGACCTTGTGGCTCGACCTTTTGGTCGACCGATCTGTAGTGCCCTATAGAATATCAAACATATAACAATCTATGAAATGATATGAAGAAATCTAGAGAGAGAAAGAGGAGGTTGAAACACTTTAGAGAGAAAGGAAGTGTATTATGAAATGAACCAACAACCCTTTTCATAGCATGAAAAGGGTATTTATATGACTTACATGACCGACCATGGGCTTGGCCCAATTAGCTTAGCTAAGTTCTAAATATTAACTACGAGCTACATAACGACATTTTAGAAGTGACCGATACTTTTTTGTATTTCTAATAATCTCCCCCTAAGGGAGGTCACTCCAAATTTATAATAACTTAATCTAACTCGTCTTGCTCATATTCTTGTGTCTTTATCTTTATCTTGTGAAATGTGTAGTGATCTTTTGACTTTAGGCTTGAGCTTGTTCCTTTAGCTTAACTTGTATGTGATCTTGAGCTTCTTGAGATCATCAGCCAAACATCATCTCTTTTCATCATCTTGAAATCTTTTTGCCTTCTTGCGAACTTGTGACTTCTAGACCAACATGCTCATACATTTCTTTATCTTGAAAGCTTGAATAATCATCTTTCTTGAAATTCTTTAACTATAACACTTCGTCACTTCAAAGAAGACGTACGGTATCAGAGTAACAAAAGTCTTGAAACATGTACTTACGTTTTCATTATGTCTTTACATATGTTGGACTGGTATGAGCATGTGGCTATGAATTTGACTCGTCATCGGTTAACTGCTGTCGCCGTAGGGAAATGTTAGCCTCAATTTATTGAGACGAACAAGGAAGCTCGGTCACTCTACGATGGAGCTTCGGTCTTTAATTAGTTAATGTTGTAACAGGATAATATCGGGAATCGGG
>BQNB010154897.1:3314-15461 GCA_026074375.1 Tanacetum coccineum | reverse complement strand
ATCTTCCCTTCTTTTGTTCACCTCTACACTTTGAATGAGTATACCACAAAAAATACAAATAAGAGTCGCGATCTCCTTCTTTGTCGAAATGGCACACATAAAATACAAAGTGTGGCCAACTAACGATCATCAAAAACTTCCAACAATCAAGCAACTAGCAACAAATCGTTAGACTTAATTAAAAGGTTAGGCTACAGTTTAAAAGTGTAAAATATTTTGTATTTTCTGGATTTATTTAAAGAAAAGAATGGCTCAAAGGTTAAACTAGTTGTATCTAGCGTTAAAAGTGAACGCTAACAAATGGTTCTATATAAGTGGTTAACTAGCCAGTGTGGCTAGCTAATATCATTTAAAACGTAAACGGAAGGGCATTTGGTGAAATCCTAAATTACCTCTTATCACGCAAATTTACTCATATCACAAAATATATGTGATCTCACTCCAGAATTCGTAATGTATGACAAGTACAAGTTCTAGAATCAATTTAATCACCGGCACACTCATAGCAAAAATAGAATCCAAGCATGAAATATATGCTTCTAATAAAGGCTCAAATCCTCACATTTTAGTGGAACGGTTTTAAAATGTGCAAGCAATGCTATCGATCCTAAAACGGATTGCTCTACTAATCAGGACACGTCCAAAATTTCCAAATTGCCATTTTTTACCATTGGAATGATCAAGTTATTTTTAATATATCAAACTTTGCATGTGAAAACAACTAGATCAATGAGGGCAAACAACGATATCCCTATGCTAAAAATCTATGCTAGATTTTTTTTAAAAGAGCCTAAAAATTACTAAAAAGTTTAAAAAATAAGATTATTTTTCCTATTTACTCCCCTCCCCCACATTAAAGATTTACATTGTCCTCAATGTGAAAATTTAACTTCAATGTAAAGGAAATAGGGAAAATAAATAGGTAAAATAATACTTCTCGGAAAATAGATGTCGATCATATCCGGTCTCAAGCAAGCGTCTAGGTTGAGTTGAAATAACGCAACCCAAATAAGTAGACCATGTCATATAATGACAACATAATCTCCATCATCTTGTGACAAAATAATACAAAAACAAACTACGACACAATAATAGTAATAATAAGAGTAGTAGAAATAAAGTACGAGAAAAGAGCAGATAAATAAATATCCGATTACATAATTCTTGAAAAATCCACGCGAGCATCTTTGATCACTCCTCATCCATATCATTACCGGTATTGCTATCATCATCATTATCCGATTGCTCTGAATTGTCACTATCTGTGCTCTCATCTTCTAACCTATAACTTGCTCTTCTCTTCTCACCCGAAAATCTACTCACTACTTTCTTCTCTTGGTTACCCATACTAGTCCCCGCCATAGATGACGTTCCAACCTCTAAGTCTCCCCACACTCATCTCCCACATCCTCATCACTCAAAGGTTCTTCAACATGCTCAACAACCACGTTGGGCGCATTTTCCATACCAATAAAAGGTGTAGTGGAACAAGGGTATGGTGGTACCATTGGTGGATTGTAGTCGGAAGCAAACGTATAACCACTAGTATTACCTAAATGGATGAGAATGGGCAATGCATAATCTAATTGATACCCGGTCTTAAGTAACATCACATCTCTCCACTCATTAGCCTTCTCAACTTCTCCCGCTCTTACACTTTTCTCCTTAGCTTTGTAACCCTTCTTACTCTCTTTATCTTTCGGTTTACTACCTGCTTCCTCAACATCATTCTCTTTAATCCTCATTTTACTATTATCCAAAATTACTTTCAAAGTTTTCTTATCCAATAAAGTTCCTTCAGCCGGTGCCGAACACTTCTTAGTCTTATTCGGTGTAAAATATCCAAGATTACGAGCAATCCTAGAAACATAATGTCCACCATTAATATCACTAGCTTCTCTCAATCCCATGGCTTTCTTTGATAGGTATTGAGCTAAAACCCATGGCACATTTATTCCGGCATTCTCCACATCCAAGAAATGCATAACCCATAAATCTCCAATAAAACACGTATCTTGATTAGAATTTCGGTGTACAAATAAGTTAATAATTATCTTATGGATAAGCCTCTTTCTCGAGAGCATTAGGTCTCAGACTATCCTAACTCTTCTCTTTTCCAATGAATCTCCAATACCTTGTAACATCCGACAATTTTTGAAATTTTAAATGACTATTTTATCCTTTGACTTTTCGGGTCCGATTTAACTTTTTGACTTTTGACCTTTTATCGTCACATAAAAACGATTACCGCGTAACTAGTAAAATTTTCGGAACATATTTTAATAATAAATCATATTTATTATTACATACCTCGAGTACAAATTTATTTTTAAAACTCATTTGACTTGAAAACGAGAAAATATAGATTTTATTCCTAAGTTGACTTATCAAAAACGACTCGCTAAATCACGTTTTCACAACTCGGACTCTAAAGCAATTTGATGTAAAACGACATTCCGAACAACTTTTTAGTTTTACCCGAGACACGAAACCAAACAGAAAATGACTAAAATAGTCTCGCAGAATTTTGAACACAACTCGTACCGACGCAAAAATAATTAAATTTATATTTAATTATCACCTTTATTAAATAAAAGTATTTAATAAATTATTTAATATTTTATTCAAAAGCGTTTAATTATAAACGCGAATGTTCAAATTAAAGTTTTATTTTTACGGACAACGCTTACCCGTGATACCCAAAATAAATGATAAACATGAAATAAATTTTATAAAAACATTTATAAAATATAGTCAAGTGAATACTCATTTTTATGGGAAAAACTATTTGGAAAACAATGGCGCAATTTTCGTAATTTAAATCAATCGTTAACTTACCAAAACGCGTCCCGAACCCATATTTTACAAAAGATTACACAATTGGTCCCTGAGAAAATACTTACACTTTTAACCCTAATCTATTTGTCACTTGTCATTTATTTTATAAACTTTCTTATATATATACTTAAATATTTAGGGTAACCATTCATATGTTCACAAACCCTAGTCCCTCACCCTCTCCTCTCTCTCATTAATCCGGCGCCGCCCGGCATATTCCGGCCACCTCCGGCCGCTGCCATCATCCACCTCAACACGATCCTCCAATCGACACCACATCATCACCTCAACCATGCCCCACCACAGATCCACCTCTTCATCATCGTCGCCATCTCGCAGCCCCACCGACACCACCATCGTCACTGCCACCCTCACGCTATCACCAGCCACCACCTAAGCGTGCGTTTGGTTGTTCATATTGGTAGCAAAAGGGTGCGTTTGGTTCTGATAAACACCACGAGGGTGTGTTTGTTTATGTGGTTATCACCACACCGGGTGCGTTGGGCTGTCATAACAACAAGGGTGCGTCGGGTTTCATGGCTCGCACCAGCAGGGTGCGTTCGGTGTGGTTTTCATAGATTAGGGTGCGTGTGGTTTTCACAGCAGGGTGCGTTTGGCTGTAGTAAAACCACGAGAGGTGCGTTTGGGTCTGGAAATAGCACAAGGGAGTGTTTGGTTGGGGGATTAGCAGCGAAAAGGGGTGCGTTTGGTTTACACAGCCGCACAAGGGTGCATTTGGTTTTGTAATAATCATTTAGGGTACGTTTGGTTTTTGGGTCAGCATCATATGGGTGTGTTTGGGTGGGCAGAAAAACGTATACGGGTGTTTGGAACTGGGTTTAACACAATAGGGGTATGTTTGGCTTAACAGATTGCACCAAGGGGTGCGTTTGGTTTGCTGAGTTACACCCAAGGGGTGTGCTTGGTTTGGCAGTTAACGCCAACAAGGGCGTTTGGTTATGCAGAAAGCACCATAAGGGTGCGTTTGGTTTAAGAGAAGCACCAAGGGGTGCGTTTGGGGTAGCAGTTACTCCATAAGGGTGCGTTTGGTTTAAGAGAAGCACCAAGGGGTGCGTTTGGGGTAGCAGTTACTCCATAAGGGTGCGTTTGGGTGAGCAGGAAATGCATAAGGGCCTGTTTGGGTGAGCAGAAACAACCTTTAGGGTGTGTTTTGATTTATATAAATCGATTAATAAATATATCATAAGATTTTATAAATATAAAACCGGATTAAATGGTGGTTAATGGTTAAATAAATGTGTTATATGTTATTTAATCTCGCCTAACTATATATATTGATCACGCGAGTAAATTGGAACACAAATTGATTGAAAAAAGATTAAGTTATATAACTTTAAGATTGTCAAATTGTAATATTTCAATAACCGGATAAACAAACGGAAACTATACTTTTACAAATGGGATAACTATTTTAGCAAACCGTCAAGGAAACAATATACTAGATTATAAAATATTATTTTGTATTTTATAATTGTCAACTAGAAATTAACATCATAACCTTTGTAAAAGCTTTAAAAACATAGTGTACATGATTTGTAACTTTAAAACGTACGTTTACTTTTATGCTAAGAACTTTTATTTATTTAAGTGGTGATTTTCTAAAACGTGTCAAATTATTTTGTTTAATCATTTACTCACGTTTCTTAAATAATATTTGCAAAGTATTATATACTTCAAATTATTCATTTGATTGTTTGTCTTATTATATAATTCACCATATGAATTATATAATTGCTTATTTTTCATATGTAATATATACGGGATATATTACATACTTTGCTATATGACTCACCCTATGAATTATATATGCTTTTTAATTTATTTATTTAACCAACCACCAAACTATTACAACTTTAAATCTAAATCTTTTATCAACGTGTTACGTTGATGTACTCGTTCATCGAGAAACCCAAGTATATCATCCTAGGCTAGTAGGATATAACTGTTAAGGTAAACCGCAACTTCTTGGTCGAGCCGTTCCAATTTCCGTTTTGTCTGGCGCTTAATATGCGCATCCCCGCCAATCGTTCTACAACATCGATGTGAGTTTATAGCTCCTCTTTTACTTGTTTTACATTACTTTACAAATCTCGGGGGAGAATACATGCTCATTACAACTTGTTTACATACTTGTTTACATACTCACACTTATACTCATTTACAAACTCGGTTACGTGGTTTACATAACACTCTTTCTACTTAGGAATTTAAGTATTTAAAGCTGTTTATGAATACAATGGTTACTTCTTCATTGGACACAAGTATTTTCGGTTATCATCTCATGTTTACGTGTTGCCTAAGTGTGGCATTCGTCAATTTTAAGGTGAATAACCAAAAGCAAACATTCGATGATTGACTCTTTTGATTATTTTTGGAGTCACTTTTATGTAGTCATACTATTTTTAGCATTTAACGCTTGTTTTTCTAGGAACCCTAGTTATACGAATGCACCTTTGACCTAACGATCCTAGTTAACGGTCCTAACGACCAACGATATGCTCAAATAACATTATAACAATGTCAAAACACATGGAAAAACACAATTCATTAACTTTTGTGCACATAGGTCAATTCCCTTTTCATAACTTGCAAGTTTCCCAGTAATCCCGATATTTCGTGAATTTTTACATTTTTGCACTTACGCTTCTTATAGAGGACTTAAAGCACTCCAATATAACCTAAGGGTATACATTCACTCTTAACCAATGTTACTTAACACATTTTACATTTAACTTACATTATTCTACACAATATACAATATAACTTATTACTTAAACCTTTATACATACACATTTTACATTATACTTAAAAATACTTTACATAAACATTATATACACAAAATAATTAACAAAAATCAAAATTTCCCTCCCTTTGGAGCCCTCAAAACCGCCACCCTTTGTCCCCATATCTTCCCCACCTCTTTTCTAGCCAATCAAACATATGCTTACTTACACACTCATTTACTTCCTTACACAATGTCTCCCACTCTTTCACTCTTACACATCTTCTCTCATACTTCACACACATTCTCTCTCCAGATCTGATTTTCCTCCTCCCCTCTTGAGAAAATTCGGCCACCACAAGACCACCATCAACCACCACTCAAAACTCTTGTTTAACACAAAAATCTACTCTAAAAATGGCTTGTTTCATCATCCCTAACAAGTTTTTGGTTCATTTTTCACTCTTCCTTTAACTGAATGGATCTTTGCAGCCTAAAAAGGATGATAGTCAAGATGTATAAATACAACTGACTATGTAGAAACAATGATTATGAATACTATATGTTAATGCGGAATCTTAACACAAGTACTAAGAAAAACAATGAATCAATCTGAATAACAACTTTATTAAAGTGTTCTTGAGGATCACAGATTGCTAACTATGATATTGTATGTTCTGTATGATCTTGTATTGAACTCGTATGTCTAACTATGCCTAGGGTTCCTTTTATATCATAAGGATAACCCTAAAAGGCTTACATATTTTTCTGACAAATATCTCAAAAATATCTTTTAAATATCTTGTCATCGGTACTAACTAACTTTCTACTAACGGTACTAACTAACCAGCAGTACTAACACTTTGTACTGTCGGTACTAAGTATAACTGTCGGTACTAACTATTTGTTCTAACGGTACTAAGTTAAGAGAACATTATTCCTAACAATCCTCCCTTAAACATGAATGTTAAACTATTTTAACTTCATGTTTCTTCATTCCTTTAAGAACTTGATTGTTCTTTAAGCTTCTTTTAATGCACAGAGGATGTATCCAAACATTCTTCATGATTTCTTAATCTTGTACACTCTATCCTTTTATAGCAGCATCCTTGTCTTTTCAGCAATTCAGCAACATCTTTTCAGCCACACAGCAACATCTTGATACCTACAATCCAACTAAGTTGGCTTTGTAGTTTTTGGCAAACTACCAGCCATCAACGGATTTGATGTTCCTTTACCAGTAGCCGTTTGCTCTGGGATAGATAACTCTTCATCTTAAGAATATGGTGAGTTAATTACCATACAGTTTTTGGTAAACTGTCAACCATCAACGGATTTGATTAGTCTTTACCAAATACCGTTTGAGTTTGGACTAGCCAATGCTTCATTGTAATAACATGGTGCATTGATAAACCATATAGTTTTTAGCAAACTATCAGCTATCAACAGATTTGATTAGTCTTTACCAAGAACTGTTTGATCTCGGACTAGCCAACTCTTCACCAAGAAGCAAGGTGAGTTGATTACCCTACAATTTTTGGTAAATTGTAAACCATCAACGGATTTGAGAAGTCTTTACCCCAAGCCGTTTGCTTGTGGACTAGCCAATTCTTATGCCTGTTAAGCATGGTGAATTGATAACCATTTGTTGTGTGGTGGTTAGCCAACACTCAATCCCTTCTCACTTCCATCAGCCTTGTTCTTCAGATTCTAAATCAGCAAGTACCTTCTTGATAAATCGTATCAATTCCAATGCCATTGTACTTTCTTCTTCAGACTCTAATCTTAAATTTAGCATTTGCACCACTATTTCCTTCTTTAAAGGATACTTCTTCTCTGTTAGCATATGTATGACTATTCCTTCATTAGTCATCAAAGTGTGTACTCCTGAGGAACTGTGCAACTTCCAACTGATTATTTTCCATTCATGCTGTGAGTTCCAAAACTCATCTTGTTCATCAGGATTGAACAAAACCTTCAAATCTCCCCAAAGAACTCTTTCAAAACCTTCAGGCATCTCATCTTGGTATTTATCCATTACCAGTTGATAAACAGCATTTAGATCTTCTCTGTCAAATATGGACAATACTGTCGTTAAAATACTAAAGTATCTTTGCTGTCCATTGCTTCTTGTTACCACATTCAAATTAATGTACTCAAGGGATTTAGCTTGATCAGGTTGTGGTTTTGTTCCAAGACATACTGTCTTCCAGTCAATGATAGGATATTTTCTGTCAAGAATCTCATAGTCTGCTTCTTTTTCTTCATCCTGAACTATAGATAAATACAATTTCAGTTCATCATCTTCTTTTTCATTATTATCCTCAGAAGTATTTTGAATATATCTTCTTTTTCTTGACTTCATTTTCTTCCTAGTACCTAGTTTTCTTTTTCTAGTACTCTCTTCTTCTTTATCCTCTATCTTGACTTCTTGTTTGGTTTCTTCCTTGATCACTTCACTTTTGGATAAACCAGCTCCTTTTTCATTCATCCTCTTGATAAACCTTTCATCTTTAGCAGACCCAGTGGAAATGAAATGTTCATTAAACCTCTTAATCTTTTCATACAAAGCTTGTATGTCTTCAAACTTCCTGCTTTTCAAATTAGCATGTTTGAAGTTTCCCACATGTTTTAAGTAGGTTATCATTTGATTTCTGAGTTGATTTTTGGTTGGAGGTTTATTCCTTATAGCTTGTGATCTTTGTTGAGCAAGGAACTTTCTTTGAGCAGCAATTGTATCATGAAGGAACTTAGCTCTTTCTTCTATTGTAAACTGCTCTCTTTCTTGCTCTTGAAGCTTCTCAGCTAG
Organism: Tanacetum coccineum; assembly: GCA_026074375.1. Classification (NCBI taxonomy): domain Eukaryota; kingdom Viridiplantae; phylum Streptophyta; class Magnoliopsida; order Asterales; family Asteraceae; genus Tanacetum; species Tanacetum coccineum. The sequence continues at coordinate 7,071 of BQNB010154897.1, read as the reverse complement.
AATTCTGTCTGCCTCAATTCTTGCTTTTATATCATCAAAGTCTTTAATGAGAGCTTCATTTGTTGCTTGTTCTTCAGCAATCTTGTTTCTCTCCTCTTCAGCTTCCCATTCTTCTTGCACTTTCCTAGCCAACTCTTCATCACTCTCAAGTTGCTTGAATTTCTTCACAGCTTGAGGAATATCATCATCTTCACTTTCAGTTTCATCCTCCTCTTCAATCTTCTTCTTCCCTTTGTCTTTAGGATCAATTTTTGGAAGAGGCTTTAAAGTGAGTGTTGATCTTGTAGAAGTAGGTCTAGGTCTATCAGTATCTTCAACATCCTTCAGTTCTATACCTTTCTCTTTTTCTTTGGAAATACAATTTGCTTTACTCATTGTTGAGTAAATTGAAGCTATTTGTTTCATCATTATCAAAAATATCCCTAGATGTGGGTGTTTGAGTGGATGTTTGAGAAGCTTGAGTAGCAGATTCTTCCTTAGTTTGATCTTCAGTACCTTCTATTTGCCCAGCAGTACTTACATCTTTCTCTTCAGTACCTTCTCTTTGCTGTTCAGTACTTTCAAAGATCTCTTCATTTCCCTTTTTATACTCTTCAGAACCTTCAACTTGATCATCAGCACCTTCAATTTGTTCAGCAGTACTAACTTTGGAATCGTCAGTACTAACTTTTGGCTTGGCGGTACTAACTTTTTCAAAGTCGGTACTAACTCCTTCTTTGTCGGTACTAACTCCATCTTCATACTAAGGCTAATCATCAATCCCATTTCTCATCCACCATTTCTTGTCCTCCCTTCCCTTTGAGCATATGTCTGTTTCCATGTGATCAAATGTTCTCTTCAGCACTCCTCAAACAAAGATCTCTTTCTGAACTGATAAATTCTCCTGTGCAATCTTCCTCCCTTGTTTGGATACAGACTCTTTGTGCATCCTATGTTTCTTTGAGGAGCTCTTCCTTGGAAGTCTTTGCTGCAATGAGACAGTCTTCAGATATGCTTTGAAATGTTTGATGACAGGTTTAGCTTGCTTCTTGAGCTTTGTGATCTTAGCCTTCAAGAGTTTAATTTCTTTGGCTTGATCTGAAACCTGTTTACATAAAGATATACAAAGATCATAGACATTTGGGAGTGTCATTTCATCCTCATTCCCTGAAAGGGATATATCATTGGATGAATGATCTCCAAGATTCTCACCAGTAGGTTCTGGGATTAAATCAGGAACAATAGGAGTGGGTGAAGTTCTTGGTGAAGGTCTGGGTGAAGGTACCTCACTAGGTTGAGCAGAAGATGAGTCAATGTGTGGCTCATAAGGTACTTCACTAGTGAGAGCAGGGGAGGGTGATGGTTGTTCATCATATAGTCTTTCTGAGGAAGCACCCTCTCCTGAGTTGGTTGGACCAACATAGTATCAAACAAAGGTGTAACTTTGCCTGAGAAATGTTTGCCCTTCTTAATCATAAAAGAAAAAACTTTACTAGTTAAACTATTTATAGGAAAGTGATCTAAAGGTACAGATATATTAGCTAATTTTCTACCTATAAATATAGAAATAAAACGAGGATACATGACAAACTTCTTCTTAGCTTCTAGATGTCTAAGCATACCATCAAAAATTAATTTGGAAAAATTATACTTTTGATTAGTTGTTAAACAATGTCAGCAATTGCAATGTTTTTAGGAATTTTTTTTTTTTTATTTTTTTTTTTGAAAAAAATTCCCAAGAGGTAATTTTTGAACTTAAACAATGGTTAATTGTGTGAAATAAAAACCTCCATTGGGGTGAAAACAAGGCTTTATTAAATGTTAACACATTTAAATCCCCTTTATATCCCATACGTTGAATAGCTTCAAAGATAGCTTGATTTGGTAATGAGTCTATCCCATCAGTATCATCAAAATTAAGATCAGTTCGAATTGATACCTCAGAGATAGACACAACCTTGCCGAGCTACTTTGGTAACAGTTATGTGCCTTACATTGTTGATGTTTTGGACTTAGCAGATTGTCAAAACTGTTCAACGAATGTGGTCGAAACAGACAGGACTTACAGTGAGCGCTATGATAAAGATAACTTCTCCCGAAGAAATCCAATGACTTCATAGAAACACGACATTCCTTCAGTCTTTTTCCAAGTATGCGATCATGTTTGCTTAGGACAGGACTCAAGGCAGCCAGTTTTCTTAGAAGAGAGAGATTCCGTCGGTAAGAAGAATTAGGGCTAGCAAGAAGAAGGTTTAGTTTAGAGATATTGCATGAGAAGTGGCGATTGAGATGGGATCTTATAGGTTTTGGGTGACCTAATTTTAAAGAAAATGTTCCAATTTACACTTTGTAACCCTTGGCGGTATTTATCCTCCAACCCGTACCTCTTTTAGCGGTACAAACTTTGCCCAGCGGTACTAACTTTGCATGGTCGGTACTAACTTTGTCCAAACAAAGAACGAACAATGTAAGGTTCACCAAAAGTAAGTATCAGGAATGCTTCAGCACCATCAGTAACTCTTCTTAGTGACTCTCTAAATCTTCTTAAAGCGTTGACAAGCATCACTTCTAGTTAATATGTATCCATAACTAAAAACTATACAACTCTAACTAATTGCTAATATTTCTACTAATAGTAGTACTTAGTTTAAAAGCATACTAAATCTCTAATCTGAAATTGCTTGCTTTAAACTAGTTGATAATGTGAAACGCATACTGCAATCTTCCTTCGTCATCAACCATACTAACCAATTGTACCTGGTACACACCGCTCCAATGGTATGCATCCCCTTTGTTGTCAAACATGACATAGACACATCTCTTGGTGGGTCAAATCACACCAGCAAATACTCTTTGGATGGTCTACATAATCTCATGTCTTCAAAATGCTTCACAAGAGAATTCTTACTCTTAATCCAAGCACTAACAACTTGAGCAATCTTCTTACTCTTGAACAACAGCCAACTCTCACGATGATGTTGTTTCTTAATAAACAACCTTTTTGCACTTTTGTTAAAACGTGGTTTGTCCTTAGGTTTACGATTAGGTACAACACAGTTTCTTGGTCCAGTTGCTACCGGAAAGTGTATGAACCACTTGTTGGTACAGATTGTTCTGCTTGCATGATGGTGTTTGAATCTTGATGGGTAGGGGTTTCTTGGAACAAGTTTGATTTGTCATGGTGTGTTTTAGCTTGTTGAAGAGTATGCTTTGTGATTTATGTAAAGAAAGAAAACGTGTGTTTTACCTCTTTCATCCACAGATGACCCATTCATATTGTCTCCCTTAAACCAATGTAGCTTATGGATTTATCATCCCAATTGAAACAACCAAGAACTGAAATCGGCTAACATCAAATGCCTTGGTTAGTAGATCAGCTACATTGTCATCAGTGTGGATCTTAAGCACCTGTATGAGTTTCTTCTCATAAGCATCACGTATGAAGTGGTGCCTAATAGCAATATGCTTTGTCTTCGAATGATATACTGGGTTCTTTACAATGCAAATGGTGCTTTCATTATCAATGTAGATCTTTGTGTTCATGAAGTTGAACCCATAGTCTAACATTTGATTTTGAATCCATAAAACTTGCCCACAGCAGCTTGCAGCAGCAACATATTCAGCTTCTGTTGTAGAAGTGGCCACAATGGTCTGCTTTTTGCATTGCCAAGTAATGAGTCTCCTGCCAAGAAATTGACAACCTCCTGTTGTGGATTTCCTGTCAAGATTTGCTCCAGCATAATCACTATCTGAGTAGGATTCCAAGTCAAATGAAGAC
>BQNB010154892.1:0-10039 GCA_026074375.1 Tanacetum coccineum | reverse complement strand
AAATCAGTATGTATTGACCTTTTTTATTTAGCTTTTTCTGTGCTTATTTTAATTTCAAATTCATTTTTGATTAGTGTTTTAAGTAGAGTTTAGGATAAGCTTTTTAGTGGTATAGTTCATTAAGTCATAAGGAACTTTTAGCTTATCTAAAAATAAGCTCAAAGTTGCCTTATTGACTGTTCTACAAAACAGTTTTGTTAAACCATTAAGCTTAATTTAGATTTTTAGCTTATTGCTTGTAGTTTTTAGCTTAATTCTAGTTAAATTCAGCTTGTTAGGATAGTTTTAGCTTTCTAGTAGCTTATTTAGCCATAGGTTTAGCTTATTTTAGTTTCTAGCTTATTAAGTTTTAAAAATGTAAAAAAGTCTAGTTAAGTAGTCTGTCATTTCTTTAAGCTGTTTTTCAGCTTATTTTTGATTTTGAAAAAAGTGTTTTTACAAAAGAAGCTTATTATAAGTTGTTTTACAACTTTCCTTTGTAAGTTTTTCTAAAAAATAAAAAAAAGGGAAGATGGAAGTCGGGGGTGAGCAAGGCTCGAACCCCCGACCTCAACACCCTCAACCTTTTTAAAGCCTCAACACACACACCCTTCTTACTTTGCAATATTAATCTTTTATACACATTTTGCACTATTTAGCTTATTAGGCGTTTTAGGCTTATTCGATAGCTTGTTTGATAAGCTGAGTTCCCAAGTTTATTTTTCTTAGATTCCACATTGTTCAATTTACTTTTGCTAATTTTTTTCAGAATTTTTATAAATAGTTTAGCATTTTTAAACATTTAATTTCATTAAAATCGTTTTTAATTCATAAAAAATTATAAAAAAGTCAAAAAAATATAATTCTTTTTTAGAAAATTTTCTTTTGACATTTAGAACCTAGGAAAATTAGATTAACTTTCGTAGGGTTAAAATTGCAAAATCTTGTCTTCTAAAGAACGGGATTGAATCCCGTTCTTATTTTTAGTGATTTTTAGCTTAAAACTCTTTCGTTTTTTGTCTAGTTTTCTTTGTCCTAGCTTTTTAGTCAATTAAAACTTATAAAAACCAAAAAGATCATTGTAGGACTTAATTTTGTTGATTTAGTTTTTTTAGGTCCCGTTTAGGATTCCCGAATTGCATTTTTAGTTAAAATTTAATTTCCCGTTATTGTAGTTAAGTTTAATTGTCTCTTTATTTGTTCCCTATTAGGATTGTAGAAAACAAATCATCTTTGAACCAATTCAAGTCATTGTCCAAATAACAAACAAGGTCTCAATTTCATAAGTCTTTGGGAAAACGACCCGGTAATCACTTACCGGTTTCTTACGTAGAATATTTTCGTGTGATTTTTCTTACTACCTTTGTCCTCAAGGGTAGTTTAGGAATTTCATTATCGTTATATTATTATACGTATATAACTTTATATACATCAAGCAGCAATCTCAACTCTCATACCTATAGTATCCTCAGGGTGAGCTACAACTCCTTACTAATACCTATACCCATAATAGCCTCTGCATCAGCAGTATCCACCTCCATATGCTCCTCTCTGTTATCATCTGGTGAGTATGTATCTCTAAACCTCTTACGAGGTGGTAAAAGATCAGCAAGAGTAGGGGCTATCGACCTCGAAACATGAGTAGGTGATGGTACCGAAGTAGTAGGGGACCTACATCTCTTGCGAGACGGTCTAGAAGAAAGTGAGGATGAATCCAATGACCTCTCAGAAGATGAACCTAAGGATGACTCTGATGTAGTCGGTGGGTAAGGAGTAGAAAATGGTGTAGACCTCCAACGTCTATATGCCTCACTACATCATGGAGTCCTAGTAAATGATCGATGAACAAATCTCGGTGGTGTAGATGTATCAGCATCGGTGGTGTCCAGTGGTGTATGTCCGGTTAAGGAATGATTTGAAGGTGAACTAGAAGAAGATAAGTCTGGTGAAGAATGACGATCCGATGAATGATGAGATACACGCCTCCATGCAAGTCTACGAGCAGGAATGGGTCTAACTCTCTTTCTCACAGTCAACAACTTACGCGGCCCATTGAGGTGGGTGCGATAAAGTCGACCGAAGGGAATAGCCTTACCGGGTCGGGCAAGAATCGCTGGCCATCGACGAATCTCGGGTGGGGCAACAACAGGTGCAAGTGGAAACTCAGATGATGGTGTAAGAGACTCATGCCTCTCGGGTCTCTGCTCAGCAGGCTCGGACTCACCGTCTGCCTCCGAGTCATCAGAATATAAGAAGGGTAAAACCAATGGCAAATCTAGTACGGGAAGTAAAGAATCCTCCGATGGATCAGAATCAAAAGAAGATGAATAGTCCACTAAATCAAGTACCCCGGTAGGTGAGACGACTAAAACTGTCCCCACCTTCGATGCAACTATAGGGTCAACTGGAACAATATGAACCTTAGGGATAATAGGGATAATAGCAGGAATATCATCAAAAAGAATCACTCATGGGGCATGAGAGCCCACACCCTCCTTAGACGAATCAGACGAAATAGAAATAATAGGAGCAGCCATGACCTATACAAGCACAAGTGTATATAAATCTCTTTATATGAAACCATGCAACGTGCAAGCAAAGTCAAGAAGATAAGCATGCTGCAAAAATATGATATAGCAAAATGATGAATAAAGTAATTATGGCAATATGATATATATAATTAGTGATTATATATATAAAACGCTATTATTATATGATATATATGTGAGCAGGTAAAAGCACATAGGATCACATACTGGTTATAGCCCAGACCTAGATATACTACCTGGTTCTCTATAACCTTGGCTCTAGATATCAATCTGTCACACACCCAAAAGGGGCCTGGTCAGAAACACGTGTCCAGGGGGTGATGTCATAATACACATCGCACAAAATATAAAGAACGACCTCTATGGGTACGTTTAAAATCTAACATCGTTGCATTGATTAAAATAGTTAAAGTTTTACTAGGCCCAATGTAATCTGCGGAATCGGAATAAAAGGTTTTTGAAAGTTTTGACAATGAGTTAACATAGATAATAATAGGTTTTGAAATTGGTCCAATGCAAGGCAACACCATAAAGCAAGCAAAGACATCCATAGCTAAGCACCTGAGAAAAACATGCTAAAACATCAACATAAAGTTGAGTGAATTCATAGGTTTAAATTTAATATTAAAAGTGGACCACAAGTTCACAGTACGCACGTGACAGTTATAGGAGATACAACTTCACATAAAAACATTTAACGTTTGCACTAACTCGTGTCACCGAAGCTCAATTTAAAAGGAAACAATTTATATGCCAAATAGTATTCCGCGCCCTAAAGGTATACTGACCAGGATCACCTATTGGCATCCGACATGGTCAATACCTTTTGTTCGGACCCTCCGAAACTTAGTAAGCGCTACTTACCGGAAGGATAATTAGTCCCTAATAGATCTATTTAAGCAACATTCATTTACTTAGCCCAGTAAGAGTCGGTTAATTAATTGACGGTTTCAAGATAATCGGGCATTAGTGGTCGATACGCTACTTAGGCAACACTACTCAGGAAAAGAAACACGTAAAGTAACTATGTCCTATAGTTAATAGTAAAAGTAATAGTAGTAAAACAGAGCTCATGAACACACCTTACAAAAATGAGCAAATGATAATCACGCAAGTAAAAGATGATATAGGAATCTAGCCGCGACCCAGAATAATATCGTGTCTTAGAAACACGGAAAGCATGCCAAGAATTGCACAATATGTTCATCACCAAAAGACATCCATGTGTATTTGCTTTAGTTTGATTATGAAATCATGACGAAATAAAATCATATAGTTTTTCGTTAAGTTTCAGAGTTTAACCAAAAATTACCATTTTTAGAAAGTTTCCTATTTATGAAAGTCTTTTAGTTCAAAACGTTAATATCTTTTATTAAGTTTCCATATTCTCAAAACGCACTAGCTAGCCTTAATCGCTTAACTTCCATGTCCGTTTCGCTAAATTTTTACCAAACTTACTATTTTTAGTAACTTTATCGTTTTTCATCAAATATGTTAATGACGTCTTTAAATGATACTAATAGATATATATGTGTTACTATATGTTTTGCTAGTGTTTAGAAAGTCCAAAAATGTCCGAAAACCCATTTTACTATTCACATTAGCAACAATTCACTTGGTTTTGTCGAAAAATGTTTCAAGTTTCATTTGGCTATAACTTGGTCATTTTAAATCCAATTTTAATGTGCGATATATGAAAAACTGTCTATTCAAAACGAGCTCTCCAAAAACTACTTTTACGCCTAATGAAAACATTTTTAGGTCGACCAAAACCTCAAAACAAATTTGGGACATCAAACATTTTTTGTCAAAAACGCAACCAAGATCCACCCAAACTTCACAATAGTGCCTAATCTAGCATAATCTCCATTCACAACTAATCTACAACAAAACCACACCTAAGACTAACCTAATCCCTTCTTTCTATTGTTTCAACTCTCATTTCATCAAGAACATAATATTTAGCTAGTGAAAACAATGTAGCATCATTATTTATGAAATCTTGTTTTATAACAACATATGGATGTATGGACCTTTGAACATATACGAAGAATGTAAATAAACCACAAAGAAAGATTCAAGACACTTACAAGAATAATGAACAAGAAGCAATAACACAAGATTTATACCCAAAATCACTAGATCTTGAAAAACCCCAAATAATAACCAAACCCTAATTTGTAGATCTTGAAGAAAACCCTTGAAATCAAATGAAAACCCTCTTGGAATAACTTTAGATCTTGATAAAATACAGTATGGAATGTGTGAATCTTGATAAAAATCAAAGTTGGAGTTGTTTATTTGTTTATTTGTGTGCCGTGAGCTAGAGATAAAAAGAGAGGGGAAAAGAAATTTTTGTTAGGCTTGCAGAGAACAAATGACCTACCATCCTTATCACTTGGTTAAATACGAAAAACTAAGGTTTTTGGTGAGTCTTGTCTAATTCAATAGGCTTGGCCACTTTCTTTTGGTCCTTAGTTGGTTCCACCGGATTGAGCAAGGGTGGGGGGGAACAAAAACTTTACCTTGCTCTCAAAAAAAAAAGTTGAGCTAAATGGCCATTAAGAAATTGTGGTCCATGGTCAACAATTGAAGTGTAAGAAAAATGCTTCTAGTGAAGTACAAAAGAAACATATCTCTTTTCTCATCATAACCTCACAACATGGTTGAAAATTTTCAATAAATGCCAATATAATTAATTTTTGATATGCATATGTGTATAATTTCGTGGTTTTTGAGGGGATGAGTAGGGATGTGAACGGAATTATTGGCTTTAATAACAGATGATGGACGGATAACTATAAAGCTTACAAAAAAGATTTTCTAGTTTTCGGGGTTCCGTTAAGTTAAAAACGCGAAAAACACAATTTAAACGTTAAAGCGTAAAAATAAATACCGAGAGTGATCGTAAACTACAAAACATTTAGAAAAGATAAAACAACTCATATAATATCTAAACTTATCAAAATCCGAAGTCGGAACGCGTCCGATGACGTTTTTCAGATTTACGCGGGTTAACTTCTCGGTAACTGCCGGATTTAAACGTAACGTATAAAAATCAAAGATAATGATCGAAAAAGTTTAAAATATTGACCAAAAATTATCGGGGTGTGACACTGTAGCATGGCAAAAATAGAATACTATCAAGGATATGCTCTTGGAAGTACATGGTTGCCATTTTTCATTCTTTTATTTCACCAGTATCCGATCAAGTTGACCCGTGAAATATACCACGCAAAGGCAAACAAATGCATAAATGATTATCATAGTGGGTAAAAAGCTTATCAAAACCATCAGTTTTGAAGGATCCAAAGTAGTAGTAAGGGCAACAAATGATTGTTTTATACAGTCAGTTACGGTCGAAATAAAAGAATCAGCAATAGTTTGTATTACTGGACCAAGAGTGCTTTGTATTATGTCTTTAAGAAATTAAAGAATGTTTCATTTTAGTAGAGCTTTACGTGTCGAATGTTGTTGAATTTGAGGTGCTCTGCTTTTCAGGTTGAAGATTGTTCTATTTCACTTTGAAATTAAGAAATTAAAGATTGTTCTATTTCACTTTGAAATCTCATTTTGCTTTACTGATATAAAGGTATTTTCAGTTTTTCTCTTTGTTTTGAATGTGTTATCTTTTGTTCTATGGTTTTTGTTGATATGCCTTTCGTTTACATTATCAATAATCTACTTCAAAAAAAGTCATGGCTCTAAAATGGATAAAGATTCAACGCCTGAATAATCCTGAAAGTTATAATTGTTCCTGTATTCTCCCAACTTGAAAATTGTTTGGATGGTGAATCCGGCTATGTATATGTATAGATTATGTTTTTCTTCTCTTAAATCTGTTAATGTTTGTCAGTTTCCTTTTCCACTATGAATGTTTTTGAGTAGGAAGCTTATGGAGCCAAACAGCTTTATGCACCTGAGTCAACGGATGATGTGCTTTGGGGTTAAAAACATATGGCTGAGGTTAGTTCTAATTTCTTAGATAGCCAATAACCCAAAATTCTCATATTTAAATAGATTACTAAAGAATGTATAATCACTATAGTAATTTAAGTTTCTAAACACAATACCTAAAAGCCTGTTTGCATTATAGCAAAGACATTTGGCAGTGCAAATATGTTATTTATTCTTAGAAGTACAAATGTAGGCTGATCTGGCGGGTTGAATATGATAGATTACAAAATACATATGATCCCTTTTATCCATTATGCACAAGTTTACTTTAGTTGTGTTGCATTCTTTTTTGGCAGTGGACAATAGTCTTATCTATGTGAAGATCGCATGTACTCTTATAAGACTAACACGGGTTGCTTAAAGGTAACTTCATAAATTGTTTTAGCTAATGTTCTTTTTTCCTTCTTTTTATTAGAGAATGATAGTCAATAATTAAAGTCACTTATTTTTTCCTTCTTTACATAAAATAATATATGGAACAAAATTTTAATAATCTTGGATAATCAAGCTAAAGTTTTGAATTCGTCATGAGACGTGGTTGCCTTTACATTGGCTAACCTAGGAAAAAAACACAAGTCTAACTTCCAAGTAAAGATGGGACAGGTTGGATCGAAACATTATTTGTTCAAGAGAATCTTTATAACTGATAAGTTTGTTGCTACGTATTATCACAAATAATTTAATGTGACAAAAAGATCTTACTTTTTATAACTAAGAAATTAGTGGTATCGTATGCAAATGACCTATCATATTTCGTATAGTTGAGATGTTACTATTTTCTAGGATGTTTCGTATGCCAAGAGTGTGGGGGGATGACTTCAGTTGCGGTACTGCAGCAGCTGTAGTGGGAGCGGGAGTACGTGGACTTCAGGTAACGTACATCATATTATTTTATGCAATACTTTAAGTTTTTAAATTGAATCGACATATACTATATGCTACCAACAGAAATGAAATGACCTATTTACTCGATATATCTGGTCACTTTTGCCCTCTAGATGCCTGTTAATGAATTAGCATAGAACCCGATCGCGGATTTCCTCTAGCATATTTTGATAATGTTGCCCTGCAGCATTCAATTTCACCAAAGATTTGGTAGTCTAAAGCTAAGCTCAAAATAATCAGCTTCCCTCTAAAATTATCAATACTAAAAACATGTGTGTAGTAGTTGATTACATTGGAGCAAAGTAGAAAAAAGGTTTACGTTGTAACTTGATTTTACATCATCAGGTGTAACTTATAGTACTAAAAAGGTTTTTTAAGTTGTAACTTGATTTTACATTTCAAGACCTTATCCCAATATAGTAGCAACCATTCCTCTATACATATATCGAATGCCTTTTCCAATCTCTTTTTTACTGGGTTATGTTTTATCTTACCTTAAAAAATCTTCATAGGGGTTAGACGGTGTTTGGAATTTGCTAATTCAGTAATTGTAGTAGGTCCTGCTAATTTTTAAAAGCTCATATATATTTTTCATTTTGTTATGTTTTACATTGTAAAAGAGCCTTAAGTTGTTAGTACATCAAATGCTTGAGAAGGGTTACAAAAAAGTTAGATTTGTTATTCGTTGAGGTTATAGTGGGTGTTTGTTTAAGCTGTGTTTATAAGCTATTGAGTTTTTTGGTATGACACGAGTAATCTTTATGTAGTATATGTGCACCGACAGTCCGAGGTTAGGAATTTGGGATTGTTGACCAACTACGGGTCTGATAGCAATTTTGAGCTAAAATACGCATTCACCTTATACAAAGTAAATATGTTATTTTATAGTACTCTTTCACTTGAGTAAGTCGCTACAATAAAGTGCGGAAAAGAAATCGAAACACTACCTTATTGAAGACAAAAATGGGACGCTTTTCTGAAGAAAAAAATTTGGGTATGATGCTCGGCTACTCATTAGTCTTTGAGCTTATAGGGGTTATTTAGTTTATCTAGAAAAATAAGCATGTTTTTGAGTCTGGATAAGCTTATAAGTTTGGGCTTATGAGCTTATTTAAGTCTGCGTTTTCGCCGTTTTGTGCAGGCATGTAGCAGCAAGTTTCCAAAAGGAAAAAGATGTGTTTGTCAGGTACTTTGCCCCATCGAGATATGTTTCAAAACAAGCAAAAGAACCCGCGCGTTGCGGCGGGGCTAATTTTTTTTACGTTTCGGGGGTTTTTTTTTGGCGATGCGTTATGGCGGGGCTAATTTTTAATATTTTCTTTTTTTGTATGATTCGGGGAAAAAAATTGCGTTGGGACGGGCTAATTTTTTCCCGAATATTTTCTTTTTTTGGGACGGTTTTGTAAATTTTTTACGGGAATTTTTGTGTAAGAAAATCGTAAATAGTTAAAAGGTGAGGGTCCGTTTTCTATTTTTTTACTTTGGGCCAGATTTTAGGCTATTTTTGGGTTTTTTTTTTGGGCTAATTTTTTCCCGGATATTTCCTTTTTTTGTATGATTCGGGAATTTTTTTTTGCGTTGGGACGGGTTAATTTTTTCCCGAATATTTTCTTTTTTTGGGACGGTTCGATATCTTTTTTTTGGGCCGATGAATGTAAAAAAGTTGTGAACAATAAAAACTTGACGTGTTTTTTTTGTTAATTTTTTTACGGGATTTTTTGTGTAAGAAAATCGTAAATAGTTAAAAGTTGAGGGACCGTTTTGTATTTTTTTTTACTTTGGGCCAGATTTTGGGCCACATTTTATGTGAATTTTAGGCTAGTTTGTCGACAAATGTGTATATTAGTAATAATTTTTTTTATATGGCTTATGTGTTGGGCCTCATGTTTAAAGTGTTGTTTTTTTTTTGCTATATGAGTTTTTTTTTTAATATAATGGGTTGTATGTTTGTGACCATATCAATTATTTTAAAGTTATTAGGTATCGAAGATGTTTCCGCGGATATTTTTTTTATCTGAATAAATCAGATCTTTTGTAATATTTTTTTCCTCCTACTTTGTGCATACAAATTAAAAAAAAAACCAAAATCAGGCTAGCCCAAAATAGTAGCCTGTTACTGTAGCAAAGTGACCCACTGTCAAAACGACAGTGGATTTGTCACTCATTGTGTATATTTATAATATCTTATTGAACGAAGATGAACGACCTTAGTTGTTTAATTAAACATGAATAAAACAATTTTCCGATTAAACGATTGTGCTCGTTTATTTGTCGGGATAAATTAAACGAACGAACGAGAAAAAAACTTCATAAAGGTTCGTCCAATTCTTTTATACATCCCTAACTATTTATGAACGTGTTATACATAATGAGCCACATCTTATTCCCATTAATATCTTCCCCAGAAATTAGGAAGATAATTTGTATCAACATATAATAATAGATTGATGGACATGTTTAGTTGTAAGGTTGAAAGAGAGATAAGGCGAATGTGAAACAAAAGATGCCACCCCGTTAACAATCTTTAAAATTTACACAACCACTTAAACCCAATCCTCAATCTATCCAATGCATGCCACATGTTCGACCATTTGCCTAAAATGAAACTTATGTTGGTGATAACAAACCTTTGGCTTTGAATGCTCCTAGATAAAAGTACACACATTGCC
>BQNB010154891.1:0-15462 GCA_026074375.1 Tanacetum coccineum | reverse complement strand
AAAAGCAAACGCGTAAAACCCTAAAAATAAATTGTGAATTACATAACGTCGTACAATGACCTAAAACACAAGGTGTTATAGCCTCGTCCATTATCAAGGTTCTCACATCACCCTTTAAAGGAACCTATATTCAATCCAGGTAGTACAATGCTCCATCATTCCTAAGTTCAATCATCTCATCTAAACCTCTCTGCAATCCTGCAGACTCATCAGACGCCTCATTCTGAGCCGCTAGTATCTTATCCTTGATACTCGACTAAAGGGTCATATTCATAGCTCTAACTCTCTTAGCTTTTGTTGATCCCAACTTAAGATCTTGCTTACCTTGTAAAAGGGTTAGTTGTATTGAATAGATTCAAGACAACTATGGTAGAAACTTTGTTAATACTAAAGAGTATGTGGAATCTACTCTTTAATACTTAGAAGAATATGAATGTAACAGTGAACTGAATGAACAATGTATAACTAAAAAGCTCCAATATTATTATGAATAATACGAGTACTCTGTGTAGTACTAGGGTTTACAAACTTGAAGCTATATATGAAAAACGTATGAATCTATATCTTTAACCATAACCTAGGATCTCCTTTTATACACCAAGGAGTCCTTTACAAGATAACTACAAATCTTCTATAATTCTACTAGATAACATCATATCTTCTAACTATATAAGATATATACTGAATAACTCAATACATATCACTAAACACGTCTTTATCTCTTTAGTAGTCTTAATCTTTATGTAGTAGTCTTAAGTCCTACAACAGTCTTAAGTTTAGTACTGGCAGTACTAACTTACTCTAGCAGTACTAACTGGTTAGTACTAGCTGTTGTAACTTGAGTAGTACAAAATCTTAGCTTGGCAGTACTAAGTGTGTAGACTTTTAATTCCCAACAATCATTGTTGTTGTGATAGTCGATGTTGGTACAACATTGACTATGATCTCCTTTATGCTTTAATGATGACAAATAAACGTTCGCAATACTTACGATTACAAATGATAGCTAAAATATGAAAAACGGGAACCAAGTTCTTGGCGCGCTGATGGCGCGTCAGCACGTGGGTCAGCGCACCAGTTGTTGTCCTGTTTTGGCGGATTTTGATTAGTCGATTTTCTTCTTACCCGACACATGTGGAAACTTTAATAAAGGTGTGAATATGATATTTGAGCATTTGGGAACACTCTAAATGAGGTTTAGACTTAGAGAGGAGCAAAAACAAATCCACCCATTTTTAACAAAACGTTGACTCAAATCTTTTATCAATTGCCTCTAGTCAAGGCCAAAACTTCTTTCTAAACCTAGTATGAATATACTTTCAATATACCATCAAATGAAAGTATTCATTTGACCTTAATCCAGATTTGCGTTGTTCCTAATCACATAACTGGTTTTACTTCCTTATTAATCAAACCAAGTCAAAGGTTACTTTGCGTAAATGCATCCTTTCTCGTTATGGGATATGCTTTACTTGAGATGCAAAGCACTTAGCTTGTTTGCATCAAGATTATTAATGATCAAATTCATTGTTGATAATCATGGATTAAGTCCAAGTGACTAATTGAGTTTATGGTATTTGAAGTTAATCTTACTTTTATCCTTCCTACCTTTTTCTATATAAATGATTTACAAACCCACACATGTATTACTCACATGTCATCTACACAATCACTTCTCTTCTAAATATCTTCCTAATCATTGTTAATCCCTTATACCTAACAAATAATTATAAACCTTCCAACACTCTATACACTCCTTTCTTAAACCAACCAATAATCACATGTGCCCAATTCTTTTCTCTCTTAATGGCAATGTGATTATTAAACTATAATATTTGATTATTCTTTTCTTCATCATCAACACAATCTTCAAGATTAAACCTTTCTCTATATAAACCTTCCCGAAATAATACACGCATAGGACAACTCACATTCCTTACACCATTGTACTTGATGTACTTCTTGTCCCCCAACATTCCAACATAGGCTCTCTTCCATCACATCAAAACATTCTCCACCACATACATTCCCTATTCATTCTCTTCTTCACTTCTACAACTCACATACTTCTTTCTTGAATTCAAGCTACACACACTCAAAGCTTTCTCTACACACTTCTCATATCGTCTTATGCTTGAGTTCAAATCTTACAACCTCACCAATCTTCTCCTACACACTTTGTCAACTCACCATCTCATCTTAACCATTTAATTTGAATGTGATCTTAGGCTTCAAACCATCACATCATATCCAAACCATTGCCAACTCACTACACCTCAACCTTATATGTATCTTCAAATTTAAATTTAGATTCTTAGGCTCTAAAACATCACATCATGACAACTCACCTCCAACCTTGTCCCACATGTCTATTATTTGAATTTGAATTCAAATTTATCCCTCCAACATCCACACTTCCTCTCCAAGCAAAAGAATATTCTTTTAGAATATTATTTATGCTTTGGGCATATTCCTTTATATCCTAACTATGCCAACTCATCAACCCAAACATGGTTAGTTTCCAACTAAACCATTTACATGTGAGGAATACCCAAACACACCTTTTGTCCAATACTTATTCTCTATCTCTTTGATATTGGACAAACACTCCTCAATCTTCTTTTAAATTACTTCACAAATGTTTTTATCAAATGGTTATTTGAGTTGGTTGACCTTGAGTATAAGAATAGTGGAAAGGTGAGAGCGTAAAGTACAATTAGAGGTTTAGCAAGAGCATGTAGTTAAAATGACAAAAACCTGAGATGGGTTTGGCGCACTGACGCATGGGTCAGCGCGCCACTAGTTGTGAGGATTTTGCCACTTCTATGTTTTGGCTTATAAATACCCCCTCTTGGTTATTACATTCCTCACCTCTTGCATTATGAACATAGTTGAATATGAGTGCGGCTTATCATCCTCAGATCGACGATCAAAGTGGGCATACTATCTAGACATTGAAAGATATGCTTAGAGCGTATGTTATCGACTTTGGAGGTATTTGGGATACTCATCTTCCTTTAGTTTAGTTTTCCTATAACAACAGTTACTATTCAAGCGTTAAATGTGCCCCGTTTGAAGTACTATACGGTCGGACATGTCGATCACCCGTCATTTAGGTTAAAGTTGGAGAGAGTCAAATGATTGGTCTGAAAACAGTGCAAGATACCACCGATAAGATATTCCAAATCAAGGAGAGACTCAAAACTACAAGAGATAGCAAGAAGAGCTATGTCGATAATCAACGTAAGCCTCTCGAATTTAGCGTTGGCGATTGAGTGTTACTCAAGGTGTCATCCTGGAAAGGCATGGTACGTTTTGGCAAGAAGGGAAAACTAGCACCAAAGGTATGTAGGACCGTTCGAGATTGTTGAACGGATCGATCCTGTAACCTACAAACTAAGGCTACCTTAAGAATGAAGGTGGACGACAACTTACGCTTCGTAGAAGAACCCGTTGAGACCATGGATTGTGAGGTAAAGAAACTAAAACAGAGTAAGATTCTAATCGTCAAGGTTCGATAAAACTCTAAGCGAGGACCGGAATTTACATGGGAACGTGAAGACGAAATGAAACGTAAGTATCTGCAATTGTTTACGAACGCTGCGTCTTTAGAATGATCGAACTAAATTTTGAGACAAAATTCCCTCTAACGGGGGGATACTGTAACAAGCCTCAAACTCAGCTTAGCAACCGTTTGAGTTTTTATAACACCTTTGTCTAAACTTACATGTGTTAAGTT
The DNA here is from genome assembly GCA_026074375.1 of Tanacetum coccineum. Classification (NCBI taxonomy): domain Eukaryota; kingdom Viridiplantae; phylum Streptophyta; class Magnoliopsida; order Asterales; family Asteraceae; genus Tanacetum; species Tanacetum coccineum. The sequence goes on along the minus strand of BQNB010154891.1, from coordinate 11,723 downwards.
TGTTTCATGCTAGTCGGGTCATTTTGTGCTTAGATTGTCATTTTCTTAGGAACCATTATTTTACGAACGTGCCTTCGACCTACGTGCAACAACCTACAATTTCAAGTCATTTTATGTCAATAAACTCAAACTATTTACTTTGAACTTTTATGCATTTACTTTTAATTTCAACCGTTAAGTTGAAAATCAATAATTAACATAAATTGACATTAAACAAATAGAAGTTTACATCAAGCAAGTGTTATATAATTATTATGAAGATAATTTATAACTTTTTGTATTTTATTTTTATACGTTATGTAAAATGTTTACGTTTCGCGTTTTGAACTTTCATGCATGCATGTAAACTATACCACCTTTCTACACTTAACCAAATACCCACAATTATACCCAATACCTAAAAACTAGATAATTCTTACACACAAACCCAACCATGGCCAGTTATACATATATAACCGATGTGTTAATAAAGTTTAAAATTTATAATACTAGTTTTAACCGATTTTCAGCTAACACATGGGTAAAGTATAAACCCCCATTTATAGCACAGATTTAGGGTAAGACCAGGTCGTTCCACGGGATTGGTGTTTATGAAAAAGTTTATTAGTTTTGCAAAAGGGTATCTTTAAGATTTGTCACGAATCTAAATATAAATGGTAACACGGATTTCAAGATTATAAAACAGATGTTTATTTGGGAGACAAGGGTAATGAAGGATAAACTTGAGATAATAACGAGTTCATGAATTTAAGTTTAACCGGATGAATAAATGGGTAGTTTACTTAAAAGATTATCTATTTAGCATAATGGAGATTCCTTTCGACCTTTAATCTTTATTATGAAAAATGCTTTAAGATTGATTCGTGTTTGGAAATAACAAATATAGACTTGCTCAACCAAGTTCGTTAGACATGAGGTTGAGCGTTAAACACTTATATACTTGGGATGATAATCATTTTATTGACTAATCCTCACAAAGTCAATACCGAGTTGTCATAGACAAACACCTCGAAATCAAACCTAAAGTCGGAGTCTTTTGACCTATATCCGGGCAAAATGAATGATCAAATGATGATTAAAGATCCAGGAATATAAACATCAAGTTCATATTTATGATTTACCAAAAATCATTAGTTATCCAAGTTTAATCCATATTATCCTCATAATTCCCAAATAAACATGATATGACTACTCTATATTAAGATCAAAGAAACACATAACAATCATGTTAAATTCAGTAAACATCATATTCAAGAAGATTAACAAGATTTTACCAATTTTCACAAGCAAAAGATGGTGTTTTTGCAAGAGTTTTCCCAATGAAAACTATATGAAACCCAAAGTAATTTGTAGTTATCTTGTAAAGGACTCCTTTTTCTTGATTATATTGATTGTTGTTTGTTGTGTGTGTGAGATGTGTGAGATGATTATGGTGTGTTGATATCTAAAGCTCCCAATTTCGTCATATATTTATAGCCCAAGGAGTGTAAGTGAAAAGCCATGGATAATGCTTCTCTTTATGATTTGGAGTAACTACAGGCTGAAGTGCGCCGCATTTCCCTCAGAAGTGCATCGTACTTCTCCTCATCATTAAAGTTTCTCTCTCCACGATCCAAAGTACGTCGTACTTTTAGAATATGTGCGTCGTACTTTGGCGTTTATCATTTAATACTTTCTTTACTTAATTCTAGATCCTTCTTCTAACGGTCGTTAGTCGGCATTAAAAACGAATATCCTTTGTCATCTTAGTCATTTCGTGATCTTTGGTCCCTGAGACATACTGTTACACAATAATTATCTAATCACATGAGAGAAGTCATCCGATATTTTTGTAACATATTTATATAGATAATTTATATATTAACGGGAGATAATTTATGTATATTTGGAGTGTTATCAATAACCACAAAACAATACCAAGTTTTACATTAGATTTAATACCATGTGCTAGTTTGAACCTCTTTTTTAAAGTTACTTACAACTTCTACCAAAACTCTTACAAGACCACTCCTCCTTCCATTTCAATCACTTACAAACCACCCCCTCCCTAATTTTCATGATTATGTAAGATTAGTTCCTTAGATATTTATGTTATATAAGGATCATCAACTAGCTCTCTCATTCTCATTCCACACTTACAAAAATTTAACAAAACTCCCTTTCTCTGCATATAAGCTCACGGCACCAAAATAAGCCATAAAAATTTTGATAGTTTCCATTTTCTTTATATTAGAAGTATACAAGTATGATCAAGGGTATGATCTAAGGTGTTCTAAGTTGATTTCCAAGTTAGGGTTTCTTTTGATCATAAGCTTTGTAAGCATTCTACATCTACTCTTTTGATTTTCATACATATTGATTATGTTCTTACATATTTTTTACACTTAGATAATGTACTTACATACATGAACACCAATATTATTAAGTTATATCACCAACTAATAGACTTTTATAAATGTTTGCAAAGAAATCAAGAACAACAATTACTTATATGATTATTAGGCCTATTATCAAGTGTATTATTCATAAACTAGCTTAAACACTTTTATAAATTATTTCATGTTTTGTTCTTATTATGGTGAAGTGTTGGATGAGATTAGGTTAGTTTTGATGTGTTGATAGTGAAGGAGGTTGAAGTTGTTAGATTAGAGGTTATTATTTTGTAAAAATAAGGTTAAAATTATAGTTTTAAAGTGTGTAAAACGCCCCTTAGGGCAACAAGTTTTAATCAGTTAGTTATAGATTTTTCGACGAGTTAAAACCTTAAAAATGTGTTAGTACGTCTCAATACGATTCCGTGCATATAGAGAACTCGAAAAACGAACGTAAAACGAAGGTGATATGAATTTTTAAAGTTTACCGGCAACTATTATATTTTGACAGCTTTTGGGTTAAAATGTGGTCTGATCAGATTTCGTTTCGTGATTTTGGGGCCTTTCGGGTCCGAACCGGCTTAAATATAAAATTTGAATGTTGCTCGGAATGATATTTCGATAAAAAAAGGTTAGTTTTCGAAGCCTAAAAGTGTAATATGAGTGAGTTAATCTTCATTAAAACTAGACAACTTTTATATAAAATTTTCTGCACACTCTTTCCTGACATAAATAGTAAAATAGTGTTTTCGGACTTCGAGTCCGTTTAGACTATAAAAACCTTAGTAAATAATATAGCATCACTTATATAATATTTATACGCGTTTTAAACATTATAAATATTATTTTATGAATTAACTAGACTATATATATATTGTCGTTGTAAAAATAATATAAGTGGTAAATCGAGTGTAATAGACTATAATTACTTTTCTTGCTATTAGAATATATTACAGACGTTTATACTTGGGAATTAAATGGTAAACTTAACATAAATATTATTTTGATTTATAAGCTAAGTCTAAAACTATTAGGTGGTGATATAAAAAGATAAAAGATAGTGCATTGTCTATACTTTCATACGTTATTCTAAATCGACCTATAATTAAATAGGTTGCATACCGGCCCTTTGTGACGACATTCCTAGTTGATTTATCTAGAAATCAATTTCATCACTTGAGTTGAGTTTCATGGCCTCTATTTTACTTCATTTAAATATTTTGGTGGAGAATACATGCTCATTTACAAACTCGTTTACATACATGTTTTCATACTCGTTTACATACCCGTTTACATACTCGTTTACATACTCAATTACAAACTTGTTTACAATTACTTTACAAATCTCGGGTGAGATACATGACTTGTTTTCAAGATAGGACGCAAGTACAATACTTTTCAATTCTTACAATGATTACGGATTTTGCCTAAGTAGCGATAAACCACTATGCCCACTATCATGAACTATTAATTACTTTGTGTAAGCGCGTGTGTTATAAATAGATCTAGTGGGATTGACATCCCCGTCCAAGATTAGTGCCAAACATGGCCAACGGGCGTATACCATGCCGAATTCACTTGAACACTTACTTTGATTGTCTAAAATTGATTGACATTCATTGAGACACATTAATTGCCTAGAATTGATTGGCACGTATACTTTGTCTAGCTTCAGTGTCATGAGCATAGTGATATCGTAATTACATTTTTCTAAATATTGTATACTATGAAGTACATACTTTAAAATCTTGCTGTCCAACATTTATACTTACATAAACCTATGAACTCACCAACCTTATGTTGACACTTTTAAGCATGTATTTCTCAGGTGAATAAGTTGCTTGACATTCTTAATGTGCATTGGAGTCTAAACTTTTCAAGATTTCATTCATGGATTTCTACTTGCATTCAAACTATCAATCTCGTTGTATTATTTTAAGTCTTTCATTTTGATGCAACTTTGGGACAAATGTTGTAACTATTTAAATTTCAATTAAATCAACGAGATTATCTTTCAAACGACTCATTTAGAGATCATTCTCTTATATCTTGTGCTGTTGTATTATGAAGTAACGCCCCCAGTTACAACTTGGGGGTGTTATAGATTCGTATCTGGAGCCAAGGTTATAGAGAACTAGGTTGCATATTTTACCTAGACTATAACCTGCCTTATGCCTTGTTTAGGCCCGAACCCTACACACTACCCTCTTGGTGTTGTTAGTCACATGTACACTATTATTCACACCCTAAATCCTAATATCTTCCTATAAATACTAGCACATCTTATAACTTAGGGTTACTTCTCATTTCCAATCCTCTTAAATATCTTATCTCTTCTTTCTTTCTCTCTTTTGGCCACGGCACAAACAAACACCCTTATAGGGTTTCTTTTTCTTTGAATTCTTCAGATCCAAGTATTCTAAAGTTGATTCTTGTTCATACCTAGAGGTATTTCAAGTGTTGTTTCATTGATTTCTAGTTTTTTCTTCAAGAACTAAACTAGGGTTTCAAGATTATGTTGGTTTATAGATCTAGTATTTTGAGGTAAGATCTATGTGATTTCTCTATTTTTCTTCATTTATTGTAAGTGCCCCTTGAATCTTTCTTTGTGAATTTTACTTATGTTCTTTCATAATTTAAATGATCATACATTCATTATGTTGTGTTATTAATTTTAGAAAGATTTATAAAACAATATTTTATAAATAATGATGACTTTGGTTCTCATAGTTCAATATTATGTTCTGGTGAGATGAGAGTTAATGAAGTTTGTCAACAATAAGAAAAAGAAGGATAGTTAGCTTTTGGTGTGGTTTTATTATGGTTTAGTTGTGAATTGATATTAGGCTAGATTAAGCACTATTGTGAAGTTTTATGTGATTTTTGAAAGCGTTTGCGAAAAATAATGTTGCTGATCCAAAATGGTTTTGAGGGACTTAGGAATGTTTTCATTAGGCTTAAAATTAGTTTTTGGAGAGCTCGTTTTGAATAGATAGTTTTTCATATATTGCACACTAAAATCGGACTTAAACAAATAAAACGGCCAAGTTATAGCCAAATGAAACTTGAAATATTTTTTGGCAAAATAATTTACATAGGTGCTGATGTGAATAGTAAAATGGGTTTTCGGACACTTTCGAGATATTTAGCTTTAAAACATTATGAAACAATCGTAACCCGAATATATATTATATCATTTAAAGACGCCGTTAACATATTTAGGAAAAGCTAGGTTACAAAAAATAGTACGTTTGTGATCCTAGCAAGACGACAAGGAAGTTAGACGTTTAGAGTTCCTTAGAGTGCACTATAAGCAATATGGATTAACCAAATATAGGGGACGGTATTAACGTCTCGAAACTAAAAACTTTTCTAAAATAGAAACTTACTAAAAATAGTAATTTTTGGTTAAACGCCAAAACATAATGAAAAACTATATGATTTTATTTCATCATGGTTTGATAATCAAACTGAAGCAAACACACATGGATGTATTTTGTTGATGAACATATTGTGCAATTCTTGGCATACTTTCCATGTTCCTAAGACGCGTTATTATTGTAGGTAGCGGCTAGATTTCTATATTAGCTTTCACTTGCGTGATTTATCATTTGCTCAACTGCTAAGGTGATTCATAGCCCCTTAAGCGTTTACTATTTTTACTTTACTATTTTGGTGATAAACTTTGCTTTTTTAGAAACTAAGGACACGAGTTACTTTAACGTTTCCTTTTTCCTGATTACGTGTCTAAGTAGCGAATAACCATTAATGCCCGAACCTAACATGAACCGTCAAATTTGGCTTACCGACACACTGGTTAAGTAATCGGAATGTTGTAAAATAGATCTATTAGGAAATAATTATCCCTATTCGGGAGAGAACGCTCACTAACCACGGGCTCACGATAAACCGTATATACCTAGTGGGATTTCACTAGGTGATCTTGGTCAGATACCTTTTAGGGCAATTTTTTTTCATTCTTATTTGGCATATTAAAATATTCATTTAAATTGAGCTATCTGTCATGAGCTTAGCGCAACAGTAAGATTTCTTTTTATGAAAGTTGTATCTCTATAACTGTCACTATAGACTAGTAGAGAAAATGCTACTGTGAACTTGTGGTCCACTTTAATATTAATTGGCAAACCTATGGAATTCACCAATTTAATGTTAGTTTTACATGTTTTTCTCAAGTGCTAGCGTGGATGTTTTTGCTTGCTTATGTGTTGCCATTGCATTGACGATTTTCAAGAATATATAACCGAGTTTTAACATCGTTTTCAAAACTTTAAAACTTCTATTCGCTTCCGCATGTTAACAATGGGCCTATGTAAAACTTTAACAATTTTAATTTATGCAACGAGTTTGATTTTAAAACGTGCCCTTAGAGATGTTATTTGTAACTGTGTGATGTATATTATGACGTCACGCCCCCGGACACGTGTTTCCGACTAGGCCCCGTTTGAGGGTGTGACAGATTGGTATCCAGAGCCAAGGTTATAGAGAACCATGTAGTATATTTAGGTCTGGTCTATAAACAGTATGTGATCCTACGTGCTTACTTGTTTAAGTAAATAACTACTATCGATAAGTATACGGGTATTAATTATAATACATTTCCATAATTATAATACAATTAATTTTGCCATGATTATATTTTACACCATCTTTACTTTCTTCTGCATTACACGCACCTTGCATGGTTTGATATAAAGGGAATTTATATAAACTCTTTGCTTGTGCAGGTTATGGAAGCTCCGGTCATTTCTATTTCTTCAGACGTATCAGTCGAGAGTGTGGGATCCTCTTTTCCGTGAGTTATACTTATCGGTTCTATTTCTGTAGGGGAGGTCTAGGTTGCACCGGAGGTGGGGACGCTGCAGTTGCCTCACCTGCCGGGGTACACGAAGTTGAAACACATTAATCGTTGAGGCTGATCCATCGAGAGTTCACCCCCTCCCATATCTGTAGCAACACTATGGTTTTCACCATTACTGTTTTCAGAACGATTCAGAAGTTTAGAATACTGAGATTCCCGAGAAGCATGTATCACCTCTCTCTACTCCAAGATCCTTACTGCTCCCATTTACTGCACCATTTGCTATTGTTGCAACCATGCATCTTAGTTTCCCACTTGCACCTATTGTTGCACCACTCGAGATTCATCGATGACGTAGGCAAATTCTTATCCGACCCGGGAGGGACTTCCCATTGGTCGACTTACCGTACTCATCTTGGTGGCCAGTAGCCATGACCGCAAGGAAGTAGGTTAGAACCTTTAACCTTCCATCGTTTACATTGAGTTAACACACACATCACTTGGATCATTTTACTTCGGATCTCATACGATCATTCATCTTCAGAACATATATCAATATGGGCGATGATCTATTTCGGTCATGCCTTATTCGGACCTATACCACCAAACACCACCAATGCTGATTCATCTACACCATAGAGATTTGTTCATCCATCACTTGCTAGGACTCCACGGTGTAGCGAGGCCTATCTCCGTTGGAGGTCTGCCCCATTATCTACCATGTATCCACCAACGACATCCGAGTCGTCAGCTGGGGATTCTTCTTTCGAGTCATCTGTTGGACCATCTCGTAAGAGATGCAGGTCCCCTGCTGCTACCGTGACTTCACTTGTCCATGCTACGAGAGATTTAGTTCCTTCTCGTGCTGATCTTCTTCCACCTCGCAAGAGGTTTAGGGATTCTATTTCACCAGAGGATAGTGTTGAGGAGGACATTGATACGGATGTGTTAGAGGACATTGAGGCTGATGCTACGGCTGTTGAGGTTGCAGTAGATAGGGATGTTGTGGCTAGGGTTGATGCAGGTATTGATATGGAGGTCGATGTTGGGGTTGATGTAGAGGACGAGGTTGAGGACGAGGTCGAGTCCAGTGATAGAGGTACTATGGAGGTTGGAGTGGATGTGGTTGTTGGGATTGATATCCCTGATGCTATGCTTATGCCCGATGTTGTAGAGCGTTTGGAGCAGGTTGAGGAGGGTTTGCAGGATATTTATGATCATGTTATAGAGATACCTCTTCAGAGGATAGAGGACATTGAGACGGGACAGAGAGAGTTAGAGTCGAGGAGTTTGATTGCTGGTGGAGAGAGAGCTAGTTTACTTGAGCAGGTTGCGTCCTTGGAGAGGAGCAACGCGAGACTTCGAGGCACCATGATGATGGAGAGAGCGAGAGCCGACAGGTTTCGGCGACGCGTGAGATTTATGGAGAGTGAGCTTAGGCAGATTCGTAGGTTCCGCTACTATGACAGGATGCGATTTAGGAGATTGGAGACATTCGCTGTGAGGCGTTTAGGTTTTCGTCCATGATGTTGTGTATGGACTTTAGTCTAATAGTAGAACCAGTTGTTAGTAGTTTTAGCGTAAATCAAGTTCCCCATTATGGGTTGAATGTAACCGACTGATGCTTTTATATATGATATGAAAAGCTTGTTTTGATTCTCTCGCGTATTCATCTTTATTGTTATTTACTTGTTCTGTCAAAACATGTTCTATTGTATTTTTCCTATATAAACTTTATTTACCATTTATAATGGCTATATCTCGTATTGAATCTTACCGTGTGCTATGTCTTATGCTGTAGAACATGACTATCACTCATTCTGGTATGACCCCTGAGGCAATCGAAGAACTCGTTAACCGACGAGTAGAGGAAGCATTGGCTGATTATGAGGTAACCCGTGCTGCCAATGCTCTCGAGGCTGAAAATCAAAGCCAGAACGGCGGTGACGGTGATAATAGAAATGGTGGTATTGGAAATGGTGAGAATAGAAATGGCGGAAATGAAAATCCAAATGAGAATAATAGGGTTGCTAGGCCTGTTGCTCGAGAGTGTACCTACCAAGACTTCATGAAGTGTCAACCACTCAACTTCAAGGGAACAGAAGGAGTTGTCGGGTTGATAAGGTGGTTCGAGAAGATGGAAACAATGTTCTATATCAGCAATTGTCTAGAGAAATACCAAGTCAAGTATGCTACTTGCACATTGTTAAACAGTGCTCTAACTTGGTGGAACTCACATAAGAGGACTATTAGAGCTGAGACTGCATTTGCCATGTCATGGAGAGAGCTCATGAAGCTAATGGCTGAAGTGTACTGCCAAAGAAATGAAATCCAAAAGATAGAATCTGAGATGTAGAATTTGACCGTGAAGAACAATGATTTGGCTGCTTATACTCCGAGATTTCAAGAGTTGACAATGATGTGCACCAAGATGGTCCCCGAGGAGGAGGATCGGGTTGAGAAATTCATTGGAGGTCTCCCCGATAATATCCAAGGGAATGTAATTGCTGCTGAACCTACAAGACTGCAAGATGCTGTTCGAATTGCTAACAACTTAATGGACCAAAAGTTGAAGGGATATGCTATGAAAAATGTTGAGAACAAAAGAAGATTGGAGGTCAGTCAGAGAGACAACAGTGGAGAGCATCCACCATTCAAAAGGCCAAATGTTGGAGGTCAGAATGTGGCGAGAGCCTATACGGCTGGCAACAATAAGAGAAAACCATATAATGGACCGTTGCCTCTCTGCAACAAGTGTAAGCTTCATCATGAAGGGCCTTGCACTGTGAGATGTGGGAAGTGTAACAAGGTTGGGCATTTGACCCGGGATTGTAAGGTCACAAATTCCACTACCTCTACTCAGAGGGGTCAAACAGTGAATCATAGAGTTTTAACTTGTTTCGAGTGTGGAAGGAAAGGACACTACAGGAGTGATTGCCCAAAGCTGAAAGGTCAAAATCATGGAAACAATGCTAGAAACAAGAATGGTGTTGGTGAAGCAAGAGGAGAAGCTTATGTGCTAGGTGGAGGAGACGCTAACCCTGATTCAAATGTCGTCAAGGGTACGTTTCTTCTCAACAACCATTATGCATTTGTATTATTTGATTCGGGCACCGATCGAAGTTTTGTGTCGACTACTTTTAGTACTTTACTTGATATAACCCCCGATACTTTAGACGTTATCTATGTTGTCGAATTAGCCGACGGGAGAATTTCTTAAACTAATACCATACTTAGAGGCTGTACGTTAGGGTTGTTAGGTCACCCATTCAATGTTGACCTAATGCCAGTAGAAATTGGTAGTTTTGACGTCATCATCGGCATGGATTGGTTAGCGAACCATCATGCGGTGATCATTTATGATGAGAAGATTGTGCGGATTCCCATGGAGACGAAATTCTGATAGTTCAAGGTGATATGAGTGGTAGAGGAAAGAAGTTAAAGTTGAGCATTATATCGTGCACTAAGACTCAGAAATATATTAAGTGAGCATTATATTATGCACTAAGACTCAAAAATATATTAAGAGAGGTTGCCTAAATTTTCTGGCACAAGTTACAAAGAAGGAAACCGAAGACAAGTCGGAGGAGAAGTGACTTGAGGACGTGCCGACTATACGGGACTTTCCAGAGGTCTTTCCAGAAGACTTGCCTGGATTACCACCAACGCGACAAGTTGAATTTCAAATCGACTTGGTCCCAAGTGCTGCACCTGTGGCACGCGCCCCGTATAGATTAGCACCGTCAGGATTTATAAGACCGAGTTCCTCACCCTGGGGAGCCCCAGTCTTGTTTGTCAAAAAGAAGGATGGATCTTTTTGGATGTGTATCAATTACCGTGAACTGAACAAGCTGACTGCGAAGAATCGATATCATCGATGACTTGTTTGATCAGTTGCAAGGGTCAAGAGTCTACTCTAAGATCAACCTGAGATCTGGTTATCACTAACTTAGAGTTCGGGAGGAAGACGTTCCAAAGACAGCGTTTAGAACACGTTACAGTCACTATGAGTTTCAAGTGATGCCGTTTGGACTGACAAACGCACCAACAATATTCATGGATCTGATGAATCGGGTGTGAAAACCGTACTTAGATAAATTCGTGATCATTTTTATTGATGACATTTTTATCTACTCTAAGAGCAAAGAAGAGCATGCATAACATCTTAAGTTAATTTTAGAGTTGCTTAAGAAGGAAGAATTGTACGCTAAGTTTTCAAAGTGTGAATTTTGGCTGTCAAAGGTACAATTTATTGGTCACGTGATTGATAGTGAAGGCATTCACGTGGACCCAGCTAAGATTGAGTCAATTAAGGATTGGGCATCGCCCAAGACTCCGATAGAGATTCATCAATTTCTTGTTCTTGCTAGCTATTACAGATGATTTATCAAAGGTTTCTCAAAAATTGCCAAGCCTGTGACAAAGTTGACACAAAAGAGCATAAAGTTCAATTGGGGAAGAAGCTGCATTTCAACTGTTGAAGCGAAAATTGTGTAGTGCACCGATTTTGGCTTTACTCGAAGGTAGTGAAA
>BQNB010154888.1:2747-15462 GCA_026074375.1 Tanacetum coccineum | reverse complement strand
ACAAAAGAAATAGCTCAGTAGGTGTCACCCATCTCTCCTAGACTACCTAGTTCGACTTATATTTAGTTAAGTTGTTGACGGTGCAATTTACGGTTATTGCATCAGTCTTTTTTCTTCTTCTTTGGATCTGTTGGTGTGTTTGGGAATAGTGTCCTTTTCAACGACTTTTTGGTTGTTTCACTCGGTGTTCATGCTGTCTTTGGCTCGTGCTTTTTTGTGGATTCTGGTGATAATGGTTGTGGTAGAACTGCGTTCGGCGAAGCTGCGTGTTGTGGGTAGTAAGTATATAAGAGTTCTGATATGATCAAATTGAAGTGGACATGAATCCTTTGCTAGTTACCTGAAGAATCTTTGGCGACTCACCTTTCCCTGTTTTGAACAAAATTGATTTGTTTTTTCAATTTTATACAGGTTGATGATTGGATAAGCATGTAGGATGTTGTATCTGTTTCATTTTTTTTCCGAACCGGAATGTGATAGTTTATATGTTACCTGTTGATTTTTGTACTCGTTCTGTTATTTTCCGTTGTTTGGAGATTGATTTCACTTGGCATTGGTGTTGCCGGTGCTGGTGTGTCTAGTAACAGATTTGGCGGCACCTGCAGTAGTAGAAGCATTCATAAAGAGATATGTTGGTTACTTTGTTTGAGGCAAAATATGCTGCAAAGATTTATTACCTACAATTAATGACAATGTTGCATCTGTTCCTATATGAGAGTAGAATATTTACGTCAAAAGTTTTATATAGACCGTCGTTTTAGTGGAAAGCGTGGTGTGAGCTATTTTTACCTGTTGTCTGTTGAGATGGCGTTGCGTACATTGATGTGCCTGCAAAAGTATAAGTTGTTAGAGATTTTGTAACAATTTTGGTGTGAGCCGGGAAGTATGTGTTAGAGGTTTATTACCTGCAAGTCTCTTTGGCGATTCACTCTTACCTGTTTTGGAGGAGGTCTGTTGTGTTCGAGACTTTACATAAGTTAAGTTCATTGTGAAAATTTAAATAGGATAATGGTTCTTTTGACCTGCTGATTCTGTTGGGGTTTTGAGTCCTGCGATGATCTGTAAAGGTTTGTCTAGGATATCGTCAAAGAAGAAGTCAACTCAACCTTTTTCACACGATGGATTGTAGTGGAATTAGAAGATGTGGTTTTTACCTTGAAGTTCAAGTATTTATGTTGGGAAATCCCGTGGGTGTGAGTTTGTTTTGCGTATTTAAGGGGAAAGATCCAACTTCAAGATATAAAGTAAAGTTGGTAAAACAGATATCAAAGATCATTCCACATGCTATTACAATAAAAACCCAAAGTAAGAATTTACCTTCAAAGGTTGTCTGGTGATAATTTGCTTACAGAACGCTTCCACTCTCGACGGCAGTTGCAGTGTCATCTTTACGTTGGGTCATTTCTTACATAAATCCTATAATAGCAGGTTCAAGGGGATGTCTGAGATTAATTATGAAAGTCATTTCTTACATAAATCCTAAGCAAAACTGATCATGTGTAAATAAGCATGATACACTAAAAGAGCATGTAAGAAATCAGACACCTTTCTTTGAAGCTGAAGCACCCTTTCCATTCTGCCAAGCCCCACTTTATGATTTTTCCATTAGTAGAAGTATCAATCTGAATACCGTAATCTTCAATAAAAAAGATGATAGTTATCTACTTATAGCATGTCACCAACGATTCGATTAGGCGTAGTAAAGTCTTTTTCAGTAGCAGAATGGGGTTGAATTTGAAACAGGTCATTTTTAAGTGCGGGTCAAAATAGGCAGGTTTGGTTAGAAATGGATTAAAATTTCCATAGCAACTCACTATGTAAAAAGTTTTATAATGGTTACATAAAAAGACTGTCCAAGATGCAGCGGAGCCTCAGGAAGTTACCGAAGAATTGCTTTTGAGTTTGCTGCCAATGCCCTCTCATCCCTCAACTCTAGCCCAAGATGCTTTATTAAAAGTTCATGATACATTGTTTCAAAAAACTTGGTTGGTGGATCAGACTCATAATGGTGAAGGTAGTGAAATTGTGGTAGTTACACGCATGCTTGTTCCAAACAATACATGTGGGTGTGTTATAGGGAAAAAGCTGATATCATTACAGGACTAAGTTCCACTGCATAGTAGAAAAGGTACAGCATTGATAGTCTGTATATATTATATAGTGTGTAGTATGATCCTTAGAAGGGTATATTAGCTTTGTAAGTATGTCATTATTTTATTATCATCTTTTCAAATTTTCGAAGCACATCAGAATGCACTGAGACAAACACCCCTTCATATCGAAATCATCACATAGGTGGGCCTCTCTAGCTGCTTATTTTACTTCAGCTATTTTTTTTAGATAATAATAGCTTGCTTATGAGTAATCAGACGGTTGACTGGGGGACTTCCGCACATCGTGCGTTTCAGCTCTACAAACGATACAAAGGCAACTATCCTATTTAATTATAAAATGCATACTGGAAGATAGATGCATACCTTTATTAGAAAGGTTTATACCTGAGCAGCAAGTCCGTGGCCCTCTTTTAGTGTATGGCAATTGATCTCTCTGTATCCTCTTCTTCATACCCTGCTAAGAAGGCACACATATAACATTTTATAAGCCTTTTATTTAGAATAGGGTTAGGCAAAAAGTGCTTAGGGTCAACAAAACTAACCTCTACGTGTTTAGTTATAAGGGAGTAACTCAGGCCAAAAATGGTTTAGTCTCTACACGTCCTGTTTGGATAGAACAGGTGGTGGGAATTTCAACCCATACGCTGAGAGGGTCAACGTCTAGAAATGTACTTTGACTCGTACAAACTACCTGAAAGGGTCAAAGCGGGTAGTAAAATTACATGCATTTTAGCTTATTTATAACATTACTAAGTAAATGTATTTATGAAAGAAACCACACATTCATTTGCCCCTTATTTATAGTTTCTTCTTTCCTAAAGGGGCTCACTTTTCAAATTTGGTTTGAACCATTATAAGTATTGAAATACTCGATAAGCGGCAGAAATATATAATGGTTAACCGCACCTGTTAGCTTTGCGTTCGCCCCATTGGTGATTATCTTGACCCCATCATTGTTCATTTCTGGCAGTTTCTGCAAGACCGTAATAGAAGCAACATCTTACAAAAAATTCAGAAACCGAGGAGCATCATTGCCTTGAAAACACAAAGCGCCAGGCAAACTCTGCATGGTCGTGATGTCCACCAACCTGTTGAAATCAAAACAACTCTAATTCGTCGTTAAAGGCGCTATTAGCCTTTATACATATAATTTTGCACAAATAATCAGATACAATTTACAATCCCAAAATGATGCCCTTAATCATTTTGAAGAATATAGGTCAGGTTTGCGTAACGGGTCAAATGGGTTTGGGTTAAAAAAGCAAAAAAAACATACCAATAGTTTCCTTGGGTTCCGAAGGTGGCCAACTACTCCGAGCATATGCCTACATCCACCCGACACGATCGAACCTTAATATGTCAGGGCCCCCCAAACTGTTCCTGTCAAAACAACACGTAAACGCTCAACTCAATTAAACATCTACAAATTGAATTCAATATATTGCATCAATGAGATTGCTTTTTTTAACCTATTCAAAACATATTTCATAACTAAAATTACATCAATCAGATTGCTTATTTTTTTTAAAGTAACCTGACCAACAAATATTAGTTAGTCATTTGCTTTTTGGAATCAACCCCAAGCACCCCATAGAAAATCTTAAAATAACAACTTATTACCTTGACGGAGAGCAGGGTCTTTAATTTCAGAAATATTTGGTTTCTCGACAGGTATCAATTTTTCATCAGTACTATGTTTTCCATCATTCTGAACCTGTGTCGTTCCTGCACCCATTACACATTCCAATCGTTAAAACCAACGCTGCAAGTTTACAAACAAATTTTGCCATTTTAGGAACCGTAAATTCAAATTGTGAATTTGGAAAGTAATAAGCTATAAACAAAAAAAAGATTACATGTCCATGTCAATTAGGCGAGCGATGGAATAGTTGTTATATCGAACAGACTACCAAAGAATACAAATTTCTGTGAGGCCGTGAAAATCAGGTATACCGCATGAATTTGATATCCCAGCTCTAGCAAAACACAAATAAATACTCACTATGCAAGTAAACACGAAAATGAAAAAAATAGCTACTAATAGGCAAAAGGGTAAAACTTACTTTCTGTCTAGCAATATATGAAGTGAATTAAATGAATTTAGAGAATTAGTTGACACTTACAAAAAATATATGACCATAGTGTGTCGGTGCAATAGAGCGAGTGCCACCGTCTTTTCTGCTTTTGGCTTCAGTTGATGGGATTATCGTATGTTCCATGTTAGCTTTACCGGGCACTATAACCTCAAAGCCCTGCATTTTACCTGTAAGATCAGATAGACACATGAGTGCACAGGATTCCCGTCGTTCTTTTGTTATTAGAAAATATCCCTTTTTCTCAATCAACATATTTATATGTTCTGATTTGTTGTTGTTGCTCCTTTACTTTTATCAACCTCCTAACTACTTTATGTCCTTTGATGTTTGTAAAAGTAAGAGCGACCTATGTTTCATAGTCATGGTATTTACTATTTTTAACACCATATATAGAAAATGACTTGTACCATATTCAGTAACTTCAATCAACTATAATAAGAAAATTTTTTAAGTCATTTGAAGGAGATTGAAAAATAATTTTTGAAATTGTGAAAGATTGCAATGGGACGAACTAAGCAACGTGGCAAAGCTTTGGTTTTGTATTCCATTCTCTAACGCCGAGCATAATATTCTCGTATACTCGATGCTCATTCATCAAGTATACTCTTAAATTACATTTTAAAAACGTAATTAAAACTTCATACCTAGCTACTGCTAATATTCGCAAGGCATAGTAGTTGCTTTACGCTTATGAGCTTATTTGACTCAGCTTATGAGCTTACCTCTTTCGGCTTAAACAACCACATAAAAACTCTTAAGAAAAGCTCATTTCAGCAAATGTCAAAGGGGGCATAAAATGAATATCAACTAATCAAAAGATAAACAAACCTAAATTCAATTCCATTTATCAATCAAAACATAAAAACCAAAACCCCTAATTTTTTTATATAAATTAGGTAAAAAAGCCTACCTGATGAGAAGCCAACGCCGCTTCCGCCGCCGTATAATTCATAATCACCAAAAGCCCTAAATTTTAAAACACACAGAATTAAACACAGTTAAACCCAAATCCATTAAATTACAACTTAGTCAAACCCCAATTTCAATACATGGATTTCAATTTAACCAAATCCTTAAAGAAACAAATTCAATATTCGAAATTAAAAAAAATAAAATTAACTAACCATTGACTTCCATCCCTCAGGTTGCACAGGTAATTCCAAATTTGACTATTTTATTTTTAACAACTTTTGGGTGCGTTTCTTCTTCGGTAAATTTTGCGTAGATGAACGAAATCATATGATATCATTTGATTCTTGAATTTGTATCAGATGCTATCGGAGGCTAGATAATTTTTTAAAGGGTTTATGTTAATAGATTTGGTTAAACCGTGTATGAGTATGTGTATCTGTAGTTGGAAGAAGGAGGAGATGAAGATAATGGAAGAAGCTTCAAGAAGAAGAAGAAGGAGGGAAGAAAGAGAGAGTGAGATAATGGGTCGGTGTTAAATATTAAGAATTATTTTTTTTTCAGCTGGGTTTCAGGTAAGATTCGAGTTCCAGTCGGGTTTTAGGCCGAAAAGTGATGGCAAATAGTGGATTCCGGCGGGTCAACCCAACAGCACATTAAATACAGTTGGGTGACCCGGTACCGGGTTTTAATAAAGTTAATAATGTATTTGAATGCCTTAAAACAGACACGATGGAAAAGTTGTAACTTATAGTATTTTTGGAATAAGCCTTAATACACACATACACACGCGATGAAAAAGTCAAAACTTACAGTGATGTGTTTCCTATTTTTGGAATGACTTAATTCACTTGAATATTTCTTACACTATTTTCTAAAGTAATAGCAGTGAATTACATAATGGCAGGAGATGTTAAAAATCTTATAAATTTGAAGTTCAAACTTTTCCCCAATGCCTATATAAACAACCCTAATATGTTTCCTAACGTTCTTTGATACATGTTCTTTGATACATGTTAAGAATTTTTGTTTGAGTCGACTTATCGCATGTTACAGCCGTTTGCAATTACATTTTGATATTTTCACGTTCTATTTTGAACATTACACAAAAAACTTACAACAATCTCACGGGTCAATAAACTAGTTCTTGAAAATTTAATAGTGCCTACAACATAGTAAAGTAATTTGCTTAATTTACCCCCTCTTAATACCCCTTAGTCCTTTGAAATACTTTAAAATATTTGAAATAGAAACAAACAGCCATTGTTTGAAATACTTAGAACTTAGAAGCACATGTTTGATATATTTGAAATGAAAACAATGATAAATTGAAAGCACACGGTTGATCTTTTACAAATGAAAAGTTATACAAACATAAATTAGATATACACCCAGGGGCGGATCTATGTACAATGCAAGGGGGCAACTGTCCCTCATGGGTTCTTCAATAATCACAGTTTTTAAGGTAAAATTTTAAACTTTAATCATGGTGCCTTCCTTTAAAAACTGAGAATGCCCCCAACCCAGAAGATGATTGAAGAAAGTGAAGAAAGAACTGGTTCTTTTTTAGGGTTTTTGAGTTTTTGGTGAAGCTTTTAAGGAGGAAGATGATAGGGAAATAAGATGATGAATTTTCTTTTTGGGTACTATGTTGTTATTGAATGTATTTCTAGATTTATGTGAAATATTAGCTATATACTATGTTAATTTTTTTACAAACATAAATTCAGTGGCCCACTTAAGCCTAAAACTTTAATAGAAAATTTTAAGTCATTTAATTTTTATTTTGGTTGCTAATTTTTGCTATAAGGTGTTCTCCTTGCCCTGAAATATTAGTTGTATTATGGTCTAGTTTTTTTTGACATAAATCGCATTTTTTCTATAGCTATTTTTTTACCCCATACAACTTATATACCTGGTTCCGCCACTGCATACACCGCTTTTACAAATTTAGTTTTTTTTATCTCGGTCCATATTTCAATCTCAATTTGTTAAAGTGGAAATGGTATGATGTTATTGTCATCTCGAATACGTGATGATGATTAAAAGTTGCCAACGTCAATTGCTAGACGTTACACGAAACACTTAACCACAATATCTTAACTATAACTATTTGTCTATAAAACCTCATCGCTATGCATAAGTACACGTCTAGCATTGATAGATTTTAGCATAAATAACTAAGTAGGTCTTAAAAAGAGTGGATGTTGGCCTCTAAATGTAAATTGACGCTTTCACTTAGTTAAATTAGTGTTTTTTAAGTAAATTCTCATTTTATTTTTCTTTTAAGTCATCATTTCATGTTTTTCAACTTCTCTTCTTCTCATCTTTCTCATCTACAACTGTTACAACACAAAGTTTATTCTTACACATCATTTAAAAACAAGATCCGGCCAATTAAAAAAAACCTAATTTAAATTTTAAAAACCATGTTAACGACCATTAACTGGCGTTGACCATCGTTGACCGCGTTGACTTTTTTTAGCCGCCTAGTGTAAAATCAAGGTGGTTGATGTCGTCTAACGCGTGGGCCACTTTTTACAACAGTGCCCGTTACAACCGTATCTATAATCCCAATAATTTTGGCCACCCACTCCATCACAAGCTCAAAAGTGAAATCAAAATCCACTGATAGCCAACGTGAGCTCTTATGCGTCTAAAAATAGTACTCTTTGTCATATATCTTTTAATAGTAAATTGGTAATGAATGTTACATTGTTTTATGTTAATAAATTTGCCTTATAACTTTTTCAATAATATACACGTCTTTATATTTACGAGTACAACGTGTCAGTTAAAAAAGAAACTAGATATGCGAAAATAACCCCGTTATGTCAATATGAAGGGGGTGTTTGGGGTTGCGGTTTTAGGCTGATTATTTGATTATTTCAGTTTGGAAACGCAAAAAATCAAAAATAAGTGTTTGGGTGAAAGAAGCCAAAAACTGATTATTTGCGTTTGGGAAGATCCAAAAAACAGTTTTGTCTAATCTAGCAGGGACCTACTGCTAGAAAACGCAGGTTTGATGATTCAGTTTATTACTTGATATATTACAAAAACACCCTCAAAATATACCCCTAATATGCCTATCTTCTTCTACAAAATATTTAATCTGCTTGATTCTAGAGTACTCACCACCTCTTGTGTCCGACATTGTTGTTGAAAGTGATGTTGAATAGATGGCGGCAGGAAAATAATTAGAGGAGGAAGAATCGTCTATGAAGTTGTAGGCACCGTTGGATTTGTATTAATTCAAACATTGGAAATTTGTAATCTTGTACCAAATTAACAAGAATGATTTAAGATTTACTCATAGATTGTTTGAACTTTGAAGGAATATCAATTTAGTGATTTATGTGTCTAGTGGAGGAGATGATCTCATTTGACCCACACCTAGTGCAAATATGTTACGTAAGAAGATAAATATGAGTTATCTTTGCTTTCACCTCTCTCGTTTTTCTCCTTTCTCTCTCTTTCTCTCTCATCTTCTTTTTCTTCTACAACAAAAAACCCTCCTTTTAATTCAAAAAACCATCACCATCACATCATCAACAATTTCTATCACCTCTATTGACATCACACACTTACCCGAGCAAAACCCCATAAGTCTGACCACCACCTGAGCCGCCACGCGCAGCGACGACCATCGGAGGTTTGTGGGTTTTACTAGCATTTTATGGTGACGTCCAGCTAGTTTTAACCACCACCTCCAGCGAGTGGAGATTCGCAACACTGTTTCGAGCCCGATCTAAGTAATCCTACCACCACAGGCCGCTGGAAACTGCCGCCACCACCGCGGCTGACTATTACCGACCATCAATTTTTTTTTCGGCAGCTAAGTTTATCCTCCTTTAATTTGTATACCAATCTTATTTTTCGCCCCATATTTCTTACATATATTCTTTTATTGTTTATCTTTCTCGTGTCCTGATAACATCAAATAGTTAATACTTTTTAGTATCAAATTCCCTACAAAAATGCTTGTAAAAATGTTATAAATATTCGAAAACACTACTTAATAGCCTATATTTAGTTTTTAGGAGCAAAGCAAGCATTTGAGCAAATGACGCGGG
The DNA here is from genome assembly GCA_026074375.1 of Tanacetum coccineum. Taxonomy (NCBI): domain Eukaryota; kingdom Viridiplantae; phylum Streptophyta; class Magnoliopsida; order Asterales; family Asteraceae; genus Tanacetum; species Tanacetum coccineum. The sequence continues at coordinate 6,270 of BQNB010154888.1, read as the reverse complement.
ATTTAGACGTGGAATTATAGAAGTGATGACATTCAATGCTTTTATGGCATAACCTCCCCACAGGAGTTACGCCGTAATCAATAGTAATAAAGAAATGACTCAGCATCAGTTGTTACGACGTAGCATCTCCATCACCTTTACGTCGTAACCTATCATTTGAAGAAGGATTGTGTATCTGATTCATCATTACGGCGTAACCATGGCGATACGGTTACGCCATAACATCAATTAAGCCTGGAACATGGGAGACCACATCAGCATTGTTACGGCGTAATATGTTCATAACTGTTATGCCGTAACACATTCGATACTTATAAATAGAGCCCTCACTCGGCTCATTTGGCATCACTCACTACACCTCATCACCCTACAGTACCAAAAGGCGAATAAGGCCTCTAGAAGATGAAGCATTCCACCAGAAGTCCAAGGGAGGATCACTGTACTTCATTTTAGCATTAATCATTCAAAAACTCAGTTTGTAAGAATTATGAATTATTAATCCAATATTTCTTCATTTACTTCTTGCCTTACTGTTGCTATGAGTGGCTAAGCACTCTTAGTGCTGGCCTAGCCATGTATTTACTGCTGTTATGATTGTTATCTCCTATTTAATTACGGTTTTATTGGATATCCTTATAGCCCTTCATTGATCCCTGGGTTTTGGTAGTGTAGAGGGTGGCTTGGATCTTATTAGTCCTGTTATTAAACTTACCGATTGAACATGGGATTAGTGGGGTATTAGGGTAGTTTGGCACCTATCCCTAGTGTATGAATTAATCATATTACCGCCTTGGTCACATTAAACACTTAAAAATCATAGGAACTCTTTCAGAGAGGGTTAATAATCTGTATAGATTATAGAATTGGTCTTAAGGATAGTTGGGGATTAACCACTACGAACTTGGATGCCCTGCCCGTGTGATCCTAGGGGAATTGGGATCGCATAGTAAGTATAGGACAGACCTCAAATGCCAATTCGGGTCTGTCGATATTAGATCCACCAAGGAAACTTGTAATTGAACATTGCACAGGAAAACGTAATCATAACAGTAGTAATGAAATGGCTAGGCTAGTGCGCTTTGTATTTTTTCGACTTCTTGTTAATTTAGTTTTCCTTTTCGAGTAGATTCTACTTGTTTTCCTTGTTAAATTTTAGATATGGGTGATGATGTTGATATCAGAACGCTGACCATAGAGCAGTACCTAGCTTTGATTCGAGATAACATTAGACCGGGCGTGGTGAAACCCGAGATTGGCAATGACATCAAATTCGAAATCAATAGCAACTTTATGAGGGAATTAAGACGTAAACTTTTCGCCGGTACTAATGATGATGATGCCCACGAACATGTGTGTAGGGTATTAGAGATCGTACATATCTTCCACTTCCCTGGCGTCACTCACGATGCCATCATGCTTAGAGTGTTTCCTATTACACTCAAGGGGCCAGCCTTGAGATGGAAAAAAAGGCTTCCAGCGAGAGTGATCAATACTTGGGATCTTCTTGAGAAAGCATTAATCAGGCAATATTGTCCACCTTTTAAAACTGCCAAGAGATTAGAAGGGATCCGCAATTTCAAACAAGAGATGTACGAGACATTGTATCAAGCTTGGGAAAGGTACAATGATCTGATGTTTAAATGTCTGCAACACGATCTAAACAATCATCAAAAGGTTCAGATCTGCTACATTAGATTAGACATCTCTACCCGTAGAATGCTCGACTCTAGAGGGTTCATTACTCTAATGACACCAACTCAAGCCCTTAAATCAATACAACTCATGGCAGACCATTTACATAATTGGTATGATGAAGTCATCACTAGGGAAAGAATCAACGATAGCCCGGAGAACGTTGATTCCATTCAAGCAAGTTTCAAAAGGGGCGCAAGAGTGTCCTAAAAAAAGAGGACAAGGCAGTTGAGCAGAGCAACTATATGAGATCCTTGGAGGAAACCATCATCAAATTCTATGAAGAATCAATTAAAAAATAGGCCACGGAGGATGAATGGATTAGGAAGTTCATCGAAAACACGGACTCAAATATAAGGGCACTTAAAACTACAACAAATAACCTATAGGAAAAAGCTTATCAATTAACCCAGATAGTCCTCACTAATACATGTCAAAAAGTCAAGGCAAGAACGACAATGGGTAAGGAAAACGTGAATGAGCCAGTTCCTCATGACTTACTAGTTGTTCAAACTTATGTACCACCCACGCCGTTTCTAGAACATTTGAAAGGACAAATAGGTAGCCCTTACAGAACTCACGAAGCTGTTTGCTCGATTGGAATTCTTGAGGAAATTCATAAATTAAAAGCTCAGGAGGATGATGGGGACATAAATCACGGTTGGGACATTACGTCCAAGGATGTAGAAAGGCTTAAGCAAATACTCACACCTACCATACACACTCTACCCAACCTTGAACTAATGGTGCAACCTGCCACTAGGACCAGTCCATGATATGAAGAAAGTTGAAAGGGAAGAGGAACAAGATTATGATATTCCTCTACATGATGGCGTGATGCAACCTTTGACTCCTCAGACAGTTCACATCACACCACCCAATGACGATTATGTAGCACCTGCTACTAATCATATTTTGGACAAGCAATTGAATGAATTTGGAAAGGAGTTTTTTTATATGACCGGAGTTGATGAAAATGGTAACTTAATCAAAGATATAAATGAACTTTCAATAAAGATGCATGTTGAATGTGAGACCTTCATTCAGAAATTACTACACCAACTAAGTTAGTCATCACACAAAACCAGTAAGACAAAACGGGAAATGAAATCTCATCAGCGGTATGGTTCTAATTTATCATTTCCCTACCCAGTATCAAATTTACACCCTCATGGTGTTCACTGCTACTCTCACTCACACTTGATTTCAAGTGAGGGGAGGAACACCCCATTACTTGGCAAATAAGGGTGGATTCAAGCTCGTGACTCAAACAAAAACAAGCGCTTCGTGGAAGGCACCCCATGCCTATCTTTAAATTTACGTTTTATTTCATTTCTGCATATTAGTTGGTTTGTATGTTTCTTACTTAGTTTTGCAAGAATTGGAATTCGAGGTCACTTTGAGTCGTATTCATGTGGTAAAAATGTTTCTGTTTAGGCGTAACCCATTCAGTTACGCCGTAACGAATGTAGTTACGGCGTACTCCTCTCCATGGTTACGCCGTAACTGGATCTAATCAATTTCTAAAAAAATTAATCAACCACATGATTACGGCGTAACCCAATCCATGGTTACGTCGTAATCCCTTCCTGCAAACCATTAAAAATTTGAAATTTTTACAAAACCGTGTATATTTGATAAATAAACTTTGTGGGTATGTTCCCTGGAAACCCTCACGAGACTTCACTCGTCCACTTGAGCTACCAAGTGGTTTAAAAGGCTTGTTGCATACGCTAAATGCAACCGTGATTCCTACGAAAGTGAGTTAGGTTTTACTGTATATTTTATTTTGAACGTTTAATGCATGTAGTTTATTTAGTGATTTTAGGGG
>BQNB010154887.1:0-15462 GCA_026074375.1 Tanacetum coccineum | reverse complement strand
GAATACTCGTCACGACCGAGTAATTGAGCGAATTAGTTACATGTTACCACATAGATTAGTTTAGTGATTTGAGTGTTTTCACATAGATTAGTTGTGGAGATGTGTATCCTTGCCAAGCTTATGATAGAATACTCGTCACGACCGAGTAATTGAGCGAATTAGTTACATGTTACCACATAGATTAGTTTAGTGATTTGAGTGTTTTCATCTTCCTATTTCTTGAGGTGTTTGGTTGTGTACTTGTAATCGGTCAAATAAATGCTTTAACGGAAAATATCATTAGGGATACATTTTTATAAACTTATAAAGGCTACTTGAGGACAAGTAGGATTTAAGTGGGGGGATATTTGATGACATCAAATAATGTCTATTTTATAGCATCATTTATCCCATGTTATTAACCCATTTTATATAATTATTACAAAGAATTGTTACTTAATCGTTTATATTTAAGAATTGCAGTAATTATGGGGTACTTGGTGAATATTAGCAAAAGGCACGCATTCTGGAGCTTAAACGAAGATATTTTGAAGATTTATTATTCTGATAACCAATACGCCGTATCCATTAAGGAAGATACGGCGTATCCGTGCCTGCACTTACCAAAGACCACAAAGGAATGAAGATTAATACGCCGTATCTAGAGAAGATCAATACGTCATATTCAAGATATAGTATGTGAATATTCTGGAAGATATCAAGCGTGGTCCCTACTCTAAGAAACCCTAATATGTCATATCTAATACGTTAGATACGCCGTATTGAGACCGACTCCAAACAATATAAATAGAAAACTCAAAAATAAGTTTTAAGTGTGCTAAATCATATTCTTGATATCTAAACCATAAAAGTTAATTTTCAAAGGAGAAAAAGAGCAAGAGAGGTTAAGCAACGCTATTCATTCCATAGGAGACAACATGTAATTCTATATACTTTACTAATCGTTTAGTTTTTGGTATCGTTCGTTAATTCGTTTAGTTTACCTTGGCTTAACAAATACTTTTGTATCTATTATGACATTTGAAGGATAATACATTGGGTATTAGCCATTATTATAAAGATATGAATGTTTGGTATTTATTTATCTTGATTTCCTGATTTATCGTTGAATGCTTGTTTATGTTTATCAATTTATACTTGTTTACATGCTTTTTTATGCGACCTATCATTCAACTAGATCTAGTGATACAGACCAAGTAATCTAGAGTCTGGAATAGCTCTCCATATAGTGATTTATACATCTAGAATCATAGGATCACAAATATTGTCCTTCTAAATCTGTGTCTATGATACGCTTCGGACTTAATTAGTTAATTGGAAATTGCCTTTGGTTTATTGAATGTGTTGACTAGCAGGTGAACCTATATAATTCAACAAGTAATGTTTTGATTCCATAGGATAGTTGGACAAGTGGACTACTAGTGTATAAATCGCCGTTAAGAGATAAGTGGGTAAAGTCTCAATGAGCTAGGGTTTAACAAGATCACCATTGCTTTAATCCCTAAGATAGATTATAATCAGCAAACAAGGGTGCTTTATGCGGATGCTTTAATTGTGACAGAATTAATGTGTCTAGGTCTTAGGAAGAAGTCCCGCCTAAGTCTAAGAATGATATGCCACCTTGAGAGAAGAAATCATTGCACTAAATAAACAAACCAAGATTCTAATCGAATTAATAATGGTTAATACTATTTTCTATCATAAGGTTTGACCTCTCTTTTATCTTTTGTTAATTTGATTGCGTGGGTTAAAGTTCCTTGAATTGATTGTAGTCACCACCAAACCGTACCAGTCTCTCAGACTGAAAAAACCCCCTTTTACATGTTAGAATTAGGATTGAGACTAACATAGGTTTAGCATAGGTTTAAGTTAGATTAGAACTAACATAGATTAGAAAACCAAGATATTGATAAATTGATAGATTTAACCTCACTTCAAGTGTTCAACACCCTACTTACGACGAAACTACCACCGATCGGGTACACTGCCCGTTAAAGAGTTATTTTTGGTTTAGTCGGCAAAATATAAATTTAAAACTTGAAACATAAAATTATACACCACACAACGACACATCAGTATCCTATATAATTACACATCACAACCCTTTAAAAGTCCTCTTTGATGGTAACTATTAGTACTTACACTAGCGATGGAGGTTTGATCCTTTATCAAGCCTATGGTAACTTATATGCTATGACTAGGTAATGAGTGTTACATTTTTGATTTCCATATTGTTATAATTTATTATACACCAAGAGAGAGAGAATCCAAACACTTATTGTGAGGTGCTAGTGTATTTTTCCTATGCTTCTAGTTATGAGGTTTAATTGGTTAAGCCATGAAGCCTTTAAAGAGTAAGTTGAATGCCCACGATATGTATCTTGTTAATGTATAAAGGCTTATTTGCTTGAGGGCAAGAAAATCCTAAGTGTAGGGGTATATGATGATGTAGGTGATTTGATAATGAAATAACATATTATTAACAATTAAATGCAGTGGATAAATCGACAATTAACGGATCCATAGAGACATATAATCAATCAAAGTTAGAACAAGAAAAGTAATACCTTTGTAGCGTGATCGGTAGAATCAAATGGTCGCCTTCACCTTAACACGAAATACCCAATGAAACCAAGTGATCAATGGAGATCACCTCTATGATGTATCTACACTACACTCCCTTGTATACCAAATAGATGCTAGTCTTAACCATGTAGCCTTGTAAAACACCTTGAATGAACTTGATTCAAAGATTGGATCAAGAAAACTATAAACCCTAAGATGGGAATAAGTTTTAGCCGTGTATATGTAGAGAGAAATTAGGGGAGAAGATTTGGTAAATTAGTGATCAAATAATGAGAGGATATCTCATATTTATTAACCAAACAACTTGATCTTATCCCCCCTTTTAGACCTCCATATGGCCGGCCTCTATATGGACTCAAATGGGCCTCCCGTTTGATTTCCATGTCCAATAGATTAAGTACTTTACTTAGTTATTAGAAGCCCAATAGTGATCTCGAGTTATGTAGGTTATTTATATACCGTAAATACAATAAACACGATATATAAAATGGTACCTCAGTGTATGTGTGTGTGACCCCATAGGCTCACATGTGTCTAGCTGTATAATTATTTATTATGACACGAGCATACTCTAATAGCTCCCACTTGCGCACGTCATAGTAATCAAGTAATAATACAAGCAAAGGTTAGTGTCTAGCAACACACCAATACCTCCAGAAACATATGAGGATAGTTTCTTAAACATCACATTTAAAATGGTTTAGATATCAATCATCCTTTTGTTATAGATATTATGTTGAACATTAGACACGGATCATAAGTCATTCTAATTTTTAACAATTCTGTTTCTCGATATAGACATTAAACTAGATTACCAAATTAATCAAGTATCATCTTAATTACATTTGGGTGCGGCCACATATACATCTGTTCAAATCATCGAGGGGCCCAATAGTATCTAACTCCATAACATATGGAGGTACAAGTCCTATTTTGACTGCACGTGTTCGTTATGTGGTTCATATCGCTCCTGAAAATGGCCTTTATAGAAGCCTTCAACAGGTCAGCATTGAACCATATCAAAGATTGACATTCCATACATACAAAACCTACTTGCATCTCAAGTCTGAGGATAAGAGACATAACCACTTGCGAGATTCACTATTGACTCTAATCTGTGTAGTGAATACTCGTAGGTTGGGTCAGTCCAATGTTCATCTAATGAACAACATATGAGTTTGGCGGTATCATCCTTTGATATTCATACCATATGAATATGACCAAAACACTCACATTTGACTTTTTCAATGACACTCCCGTATCATTAATTGACAATGGATGATTTAGAATAAATAAATTTATTCATGGATTTAAACATGCAAATATAGAACACAATTGTATAAATGAAGATGATCATACCAGGTATATCAATTCATTTCTTAATACAACTGCTTAACGTTCCATTATCCAAATACTAAAAACACATATACATGAGACTACTAGCAGGTCAAAGTTCAATGTTCCTATCATGATAAACATGTTTGGTACAAGACATTGACTTTGTAAAACGTACCAACTAAGTTGTCATCTGAGTGAACTTTGAGAATACTTATTTTAAAGCTCACATGCAGTAAAGGTTTTGAATAAAGTGATGATTGTCATTTTGTATATGTGCGTTCAAGTGATAATACAATAATACTAGCATCGCCACAATACATTACATAGGTTTTTTGAAGCAAGCAAAACCACCCATATGAGACAGTCTTCTTAACAGCTTCCCAAACTGTAAAGTATTCTTTATTCTTTAATGAATAGTACAACAATGCTTTCAATCAAGCATGTCTAGTCAACAGTATTATCATTTATGATGAAAATCCTTCTATGACTAGGACTGAGAATCATCTCAATCAAAATAAGTATTAGTGTATAAACTTAACACTAATCTCCTTATTAAAATCCATAAACTATGAACATGTCTTTAGTCCTTTGCATGCCTTTTAGAATGTTCCTTTAATAGTAGTCTAATGACTTTCACTTAGATAGTATGGTTGTAGGTTAATCTTGCATTCATGCAAGTGTTACAATTTAGTCTAATGCATATCATGACATATACAATGAAACCTTTAGCTAAACTAAACATTTTCAAACATGTGTTCAACTCATCAGGTAAGATAAAACTTTGAGTCTTGCTCAATGATGTGTCATGTTATGTTAGACTTATTAATCACGTATGTTTATCGTATTAAAAATTTGTTCCAAGGATGTATGTTTTATTTCGTATATCTCTCTATAGAAACATTATTCCAAACTAAGGATTAAAATCTAGCTTAGGTGAAATATTATTTCCAATATGTTAACAACATATAAGATATAAGAAAGACAAAACATAATGCTCTGACTAGCTTTAAGGTGTACTCGAGAGTTATATTTGTTTCAATCAAAATCAAATTATTGATTTAAACTTAAGATTCCAGCTCCCAGATGCATGCTCAAATCCATACTTGGATATATTACAGCTTGCACACTTTCTAAAGATTATTTGGATTCATAAACCCTTATGATTACACAACATAGTCGCAAAGGTAATCATTCAAGAAGGAGTTTTGACATCTAATTTCCATATTTTATATTCATGAAATCAAGTATGGTAATTAATATCTTTATTTATTTAACGCTCTTAAGGAAAAAGAAGCTTTAATCATAGTCAATCACTTAAGTATAAGTAAAACCCTTACCACAAGGCTTGCGTTTAAATGTGTGTATATTTTTGTCCATATTAGTCTTCTCCTAGAAGAACTAATTTAACCTTTCAGTCTTACCGATTGGTAAAAGATCAATCAAATTCCAAAAATGATTTTCTTTCATGGACTATATCTCAACATTCATTATGTTGTTCGCTAGTTCATTCAAAAGGTTATGTAAGAAAAGACTTTCTCTAAAACAGATGCTCCCACTTACTTCTTGTAAGAGGAGACTTTCTCTAAAAATGCAGCAAGTCGAGCAACAATAAAATTGTTCTTATTTTAGGAGGTATAATTATATACTGATAGTTCTTGACTTTAGTTTGCAAAAACATGCTTAACATGATCTCAACAAATTCAGAACTTTAGTTAAGACTTGATGGGAGTTTTCCCATTCCATAACTTGATGGTGTCTTAGTTACCTTCTTGGTTGGAACCATATTAAGTAAACACGTGGTTTACTTAATTTTTGTTAACCTTGATAAATTAGAGATAGGGTAGCTAAAATTATCAAAAATCAAACAATATTAACAGAGTTTGATTTTACACATCAGATATACCATAGCGATGCGATATTCTATTAGTAACGAGATTATGAGAGAGTATCACAATTCCTTAGATAACCTAATACCTTTTTGCTTACATACTTGCCAATTTGTTTAAACATAATGGTATTAACAGTAATTTCAAGCCAATTGCATGCTATAACATAGAAGTCTTAGAGAACTTCAAGGATTTTATGTACATGTCTTAACAAGAAGACATAACACGTTAATCTCTAACTTTACGTTATAAGTCCTTAAACATTTCAATGACTTCATGTACATGTCGTGACTATGAGACATGAAAAGTCAATTGCTTACTTTATAAGTCTTTGAACAGTTCAAGGACCTTATGTTTATGCCTTTACAAGAAGTCACAGGCATATTAAATAAAGTTTTATTAAACGACAACTCTTGGCTTCAACACTCTTTTCAAGTTAATTACATACCTCTTATTGATGGCTTTATAAGAAGACAATGTCTTTACAAGAAGACACAATCATATTGGCTAAACCTTTTAGTGAATATGATTAAGTAGGTATTCATTATTTCTTGACACTAGTTCTAAGTAGAGCAACATACATCGAGGTGTATAAGTCCTATTAGAATATTAGCTTTCTTACCTTGAGGTTAAGAAAAACCATTATTCATATTGTTATGTGTTGTACATTGCACACAATTAAAATTTCTCCCACTTATGCATAGCACAACATCAAGTATTTATACAAACAAATGAGCATATTATGAGTCAGGTTACAATCCTAAGACTAGTGGGTTATGAGTTCACCACGCTTCTGTTGTTTGTAAGAATAATATGACAATGTCACAGATATGATATGATTTAAGTCAAACTTAAATCACATTTTCATTATAAGTATATATATAACTTTATTGTTTAATAAGCAATCGTGCATAAATTGTATAGATAACATTTCAGGCAGCGACATCAGAAAAGCGGCAAGTTATCTAATAGAATAATATGCAATGATTCTTATAAAACTATGATGCTTCATATGTGAAAAGTAATGTATTATTTCAAGACTAGCTAGAAATAGAATGGGTCACTTATAAGGTGATAAGATCACAGCTCCCACTGAATTTAGACAACATTACATGTGCATCTATATTAGTAGTAAAATGCATTGCTTCCACTAGCAAAGACAACATTAAATGTGTGTCTATACCAATGAAGTGCAAGTAGCAATTTATTTACTTTTTTACTCTTTGAATATATGCACATTATCACTAATGTGAGCCTCACGGACTAGTAAACATGTACTTAGATATTTAAGGGAGTGCATCAAGTTCTACTATATATATGATGGACTAGCCATTAATGCCATTATTTAACTTGGAAGTTTTGCATGCAATTCCTCCTTCTACATTACCTTAAGGGTGTGTAGAATCTTAGGAAAAATATTGAGTTAAAAACTACTAGAAAACATGCTATAATTTCCTTTTCTCTTTCGCGATTTATTGAGATTTCCATTTCTAATTATTAAAACTCATACTATGTCTTGACGCTTCAAGATGTATCATTTTGGTGGCTATAGAATACATGTTCTTTAGTTATCCAAATAAGATGTGCAACCGTACTTAACTGTTAGACTTTTACAAGACAAAATGATTTCTCAGGTAAGTATGCTTTGAGTTTGATTAGGATTGGAAAATTTCAAGTGTTCCTATTATAGTTTTCTCATACAAGTAGAAAGGATATGAATAAGTCTTTTTCTTACAAGGAAAGAAGACTTAGTATGTCTTCCTCTAACAAGGAAAGGAAACAAACTTTTGTTTATGGTTTGTGTTGTATAAATGTCATTAATAGAAATTATAAAGTTCATATTAGTATGTTTGATAATTATCCTTTTAAAATTAACTACCCTTGTTTATAATATAAATCAATTAATTTTATGAAAGGCTAAGATCCTCATTGAGGTTCCACCATCACATCAGTTGATCTGCTAGCAATGATAGATTCAATAGGTAGGTGATGTTCACTAATTGCAAAACCTGTGCAATTCTTAGACCATATGGGACTCATGACATTTATAACCAGAGAAACAATGTCAAGCTGGCATGTTTAGTCCCATCCTTGCCTCGAGCCAAGGTCATAATAATTTGATAATTGAATACATATATCCTATCATCTAACTACTATAAGATGCCCAAACAATGGCTACAAATGAAAATTAAAAGCATACAAAAGAAGCCGAAACAATGGCAAACCCCAAAAACAAAAATTAAACGCAATAACTAGCGAATCAATTCACAAATGGTCATGGTTTTCTTTGGCTTTGCATACGAAACATAATAATACCATAATATCATGTATTAACAAGGTGTTGGCTAAGTCCATGGCCAAACATGCATGTATTTGCCATAGAAACAAATTAATTAACAAGAAATAAATTGTTAGCCAACAAATCGAAGAAATAAATTAACTATAATTAAAACCCCGATTGGTACGTGTAACCAATAGCTTAAGGATCACTTAGTACTATATTAAAGAGCTTATAAAAACCATATTATTTCATAAAATAATGCCCAAAGGGCTGATTTAAAAACGATTCAAGAATCGTTCCAAAACACGCGATTTAAGCCCTTTTACACGTACCCAATAACAAAACCAATTAAAGTATGCATAACAAATGGCTATAGGATCAAAAATCACAGATCATAATACCCTATATGGGTTGAATTAATTTCAAAAAATAAGCTCTAGGGGCTACTTTAAAATTATCCTTTTGAATGCATAAAAAGCCAAGCATTTTTTGCCATTTTTTACGCATACAAGATGATCATATGACATCATATGATGGCTCTAATACCACTGTAGGTGACCTTCACCTTAACACAAAATACACGATGAAACTAGATGATCAATGGAGATCACCTTTATGATGTATCCACATTACACTTTCTTGTATACCAAATAGATGCTAGTCTTAACCCCGTAGCCTTGTAAAACACCTTGAATGAAGTAGATTCAAAGAGTTGGATCAAGAAAACTATAAACCCTAAGATGGGAATAAGTTTTAGCCGTGTATATGTAGAGAGAAATTAGGAGAGAAGATTTGGTAAATTAGTGATCAAATAATGAGAGGATATCTCCTATTTATTAACCAAAAAACTTGATCTTATCCCTCTTTTAGACCTCCATATGGCCGGAACCTATTCCAAGTCCAATAGATTAAGTACTTTACTTAGTTATTAGAAGCCCAATAGTGATCCCGAGTTACGTAGGTTATTTATATACCATAAATACAATAAACACGATATATAAAATGGTACCTCAGTGTATATGTGTGTGACCCCATAAGCTCACATGTGTCTAGCCGTATAATTATTTATTATGACACGAGCATACTCTAACAGATGAGGTGTAATTTTATACACTTTTTCGGGGTCATTTTACCCTTATAATCATGCAAAAATGTCTTAAATACATGCTTAATCATTTCTTTTTTGCATTTTTAGCATTTGGAAGACATTTGGTGGAAATCTACATGATTTAGACTCAATTTGGGAAGAAAACGGACAAGGTACCTAGCGGGTGTGAAAATCGATGAAGATTCAAGACCAGACTCTAGAGACGCCGTCTGAATACTCACTACGACACAAAAGGGCTAATGCAACGATCATAATCGGTTGCAAATTTGTTGCAAATGGCTATTTGCAACAGATTTGCAATGGCTTTGCAACGAAAGAAAGGTTGTTGGAAATTAGGGACTTTTATGCAAAAAATAGATTTTGCAACCGAAACATATTTGCAACAGTAATTATAAAAACAAATTTGCAACGGTAAACTTTTGCAACGATTCTTGCAACCGTAATTTTTGCAACAATAGGCAAGACTAAAATTTGCAACGAAACTTTTTTCTTGTAAACTCGCTTAAAAATTAGATCCAAATACATAAATCGAATAATCTAAAACCAAATAATTCCAAATACATAAATCATACCCAAATTAATATTCATATAAAAATCCAAATGTCAAATTACAAATTGTGAATGTACCAAATTCAATCGACCGTACGAGTTATATGTAATAAGGGTATGTAACACGAAGCATACCTAATGCAACAAGTCTTTACTAGAGAAGGAAAAGTGGGAGGTTGATGCGTATAAAGCGAGAGGTTGATGCATATACAGTGCTCACGTCTCAACAACCTTCGTATCCATTTAGTTCTTCATTTCTTCCTTCATTTTTCTTTCATAGTTAACTCTTGAGAGTTGAGGCTGAAGTTTTTATCCATACTCCTTATGCTTCACATGCCTTTACAACAACCTATAATAACCCAAATAAAACTTTTATTAAACTTCCATAAAATAGCTAATCGATCATAAGTGCATGATTTTTCATATGTAAAATGAATAAAAATAAATCTGGTAATATAACTTTAAATAATGAAGTAGTATACAAAATAACTAATCATAAAGAGGTGAGGAGACTTACAAAATACTCTTGTTATATGTCTAAGAACCATATCGTCTCAACAGTCCAAGTCGTGTTTGTGCCTAATCTAGTGCCCAAACTAACCCGTCTACTCCAACTGAGAGACATGTTTACTAGTCTCCTTTCCAACTAACTAAAGAAACTTGGTTAAGGACTTGGGACCCTATTTGACAAGCTTCATTTTCTTTACCATCGTTTTTCTCTTATTTTCCATACGAGAATTATGATTAACTGTTACAACTTAAAAAGCCATAGCAACTGCTTTATGAGAGTAAAGTAGAAATGTAGATTTATTAAAAAGGTGCCCAACCATAAGACCAATTTTGCACATTTAACTTTCAGATAGAGAAAATGAAAGAAGTATTATGGAAATTACAGTTTCAATAAAAGGGGGTTGGTTCCATCTTTGCCCTTCCTATAACCATGGCAACTAGTATCCCTTGCTCATGAACAAAAGTCCTAATCATTTGTAAGCACCATAAAGTTTTTCATCAATTCCAAAACCTATTTAGCATATGGCAGAAATGCTTGCTCTACAGCAGATGCAACTGAACCAATTGCAGACTACAAAAAAAACCAAAGAGAAGTTATAAGAAGCTCGTAGATACGTTAACTATTAGACTATATTAGTATTAGATAATATTATTAATGTAGTGATACATTAGAATTAGGATCTTAAATATTAGTTACCAAATTCAGTAGATTTGGTTTCTTTATGTGATCATTCAACATGGTGTCGACGTTATCTTAAACTATAGACATATGACTTAACTTAATTCATATGCATTAATCATTCATCTATTTTTAGCATTTCAACAAGTTTCTTTGAAAGGTTTGAGAATTAAGTCCCTAAACTTTTACAAATCTATACAAAAACATAAAGGAATTAATTTACTTTGATTCTTTTCATCAGCTTTTATAGGAATTATCAAAATTATGGTATTCGTACCTCGCAAAGCAAGACAAATATACAGAGCTAAAATTGTTATGGATGTATATCAATGAAAATTCAAATGTATACTTAGGGATGGCACTCGTGGGTAATGGGTATGGGTTTATCAAACCCGTCACCAGAACCCATGATTTTTTTCTCACCCGCCACCCATCCGTCATCCACCAATAGGTATAACTTTTTACCGATACCCATGCCCGTGGGTGCCCATCGCTCATGGGTAAACCCGTAGGTTTGTGAAATGAAACAAAATCATAAAACTATGATACGTAAACTAACTATGAAACTGGGTAATAAGACATCATATCAATTTTCTAAATACCAAGTTCACAAAATACTTAATGACATGTCTAAAACTAGAAAAAGTAATCATCATTACACCAAATCACATACATGTATTGAGATATATCATGTATATATCTTTGAAAGTTTGATCTTTCATATTCATCTTTTAGTCTTGTAACTCAAAGAAACTGTAGTTATCAAATATATACCAACAACCTTACAAATATTTAAGTAGTATAATAAATTTTATTTTAACACAAATGGGTTTAGGAGTACACCTATGGGTATTTAGGCGGGTACACTAATGGTTTTCTTAAATGGATATACCCATGATGGGTATGCATTACCCATCACGCACCTGCTACATATCGATGGGTATAAATTTTCACCTATAACCCACCTACGGGTGAAAAACAACTGGATTACCCACCTATTTACGTGCGGGTATCCATTAGTTATGGGTTTTTCTCACCCATTGTCATCTCTATGTATACCTAACAAGTCAAAATTAGGACCTAATGGTTAAGATAAGACCCAAAAAGTAAAATTAAGTACTAATAAAACAAAAGATATGTAATTCCTAATCCAACACTTTAGATCCATCAAGGTTACTTAATACAACATACATTTACAAAAAATAAATATCATACATTGATGCACAAGTTCACATTGCTTGAATGTTGAAAACAAAATAATTACCAGATAAAAAAAAGCTTTAGTGGGTGCAGGCGGATGGGGTTGCGGTTCCAATAGGTGGTATCTATCATGGTGGGATATGAGACCGAATAAAATAAAGTTGATGATAAAATTGAAGTTGGATGATGTTTACATACATTACTAGTGGTGAATTTGTAAGGAACCCGTGTAGAATAAGCAAGAAAAGTAGTTGTTTTTCTAGGTGTCTTTTTAGCTGAAAGTGAAAAAGAAGAAAAAGGGGCTATTAATTAGAGGGATGTTGATGAGGGTTTTGATTTTGGTGAAAGGTGGGCTGGAGAGATGAAAAAACAGAGTGGGAGATTAAAATTTCATTAATTTCTAGTGTGGACACAAAATTTTATAATTATACTAAAAATAAGTATAAAAATACCTTTTAAAATCAACTTTTAATTATAAAAAAGAATACAAAATTATAACACTATAAAACTTAAAAAATACAGTAACAATTTAATTGCGAAGAAGTGATTTATACTACGTCACTTGGTAGAACTAGTATACATTGTCAAACCCATCTGATTGATGGGTTAGTTTTTTTCAATAATTCTTAAGAAGGGTGTAAACGTTTTATATACAATTATTATGTTTGATGTGCGCTTTTATCCTCATATTCCGCCATTGGTTTTTATTCTTCTTTTGCAATGTTGTTTCTTCCTAAACAACTAGTTATTGTGTAATTGCCTCATTGTAGTCGATATTTTCTTTACCCGTATGTGTTCTTAAGTCCTTTGGGAGATATTTTTTTTCTAGGTGTCAGTGAGTATGTAATGTGTGTCTGACCTAAGGACTTTGATTCCCTGTTCGACATGTATGGTGTTCGGCTTTTGCCTGAAGGTATGTTCTTCGAAGATCTTGATGATGTGGAAGTACAACTGCATTTAATGCACATCCATTCTTTGAAATATCTCGCCCATACTTTTGTGAACAGTTATGCCAACGGTTCACAATCTTTCACCAACTCATACTTTAGTTCAGGCTTTAACTCAAACACTACTTTGTCTCGCCATTATGCTTTATTGAGTTTTCCCGCCTAAACATCACTTCGAGAAAAGCTTAAGTTTAGTTTGTTCTTCTTCAAATGGTAATAGGATTGTCAAGGTATTGCCACCCTTGACTCTT
Source organism: Tanacetum coccineum (assembly GCA_026074375.1). NCBI lineage: Eukaryota > Viridiplantae > Streptophyta > Magnoliopsida > Asterales > Asteraceae > Tanacetum > Tanacetum coccineum. The sequence goes on along the minus strand of BQNB010154887.1, from coordinate 2,127 downwards.
CTTAAAACCATTAGCGTATTCCGTCTACATACCAGCTGATATCCATCTTAGCTGATGAGAATGTCTTCAAGTAATCTTTGACTTCCTAGACGATGTTTTTGACTTAAATACGTCTGAGGTTGCTTGATGAGGCTTTGCACTCAACGAGTCCTTTCAATGCTCGCTGATACTTTACACTCAGCGAGTCCTTCATTGGTTGCTGTTGTTTTGCACTCAACGAGTCTTTAACACTTAGCCTAATTTCTGTTTAAATCTAGGCAGAGACAATCAGGCACTTAATTGGCCCAAAATCTCCACTCCTCCGTTGAACATCTCATGTACAACGATAGCATCTCAACTCCTCCGTTGAACATCTTATGTACAACGATAGCATCTCGATTCCTCCACTGAACATCTAATGTATAACAATAGCATCTCGACTCATCCGTTGAACATCTCATGTACAACGATAGCATCTCGACTCATCCGTTAAACATATCTTGTACAAAGATAGCATCTCGACTCATTAGTTAAACATCTAATGAATAACACTAGCATCTTGACTCCTCTGTTGAACATCTCATGTACAACGATATCATCTCGAATCATCCATTGAACATCTCATGTACAACGATAGCATCTTAACTCATCTGTTGAACATCTAATGTATAACGATAGCATCTCGACTCCTTCGTTGAACATCTCATGTACAAGGATAGCATCTTGACTCATCCTTTAAACATCTCATGTATAACAATAGCATCTTAACTCATCCGTTGAACATCTAATGAATAACGATAGCTGATAGCATCTCGACTCCTCCGTTGAACATCTCATGTACAACGATACTATATTGACTCATCCGGTGAACATCTCATGTACAACGCTAGCATCTCGACTCCTCTGTTGAACATCTCATGTACAACGATAGCATCTCGACTCCTCCGTTGAACATCTCATGTACAATGATAGCATCTCGACTCCTCCGTTGAACCACTAATGAATAACGATAGCATCTCGACTCCTCCGTTGAACATCTCATGTACAACGATACCCTCTTAAATCATCCGTTGAACATCTCATGTACAACGATAGCATCTCCACTCCTCAGCTGAACATCTCATATACAACGATAGCATCCTGACTCCTCCATTGAACATCTAATGTATAACGATAGCATCTCGACCCATCTATTGAACATCTCATGTACAACAATAGCATCTCAACTCCTCTGTTGAACATCTCATGTACAACGATAGCATCTCGACTCCTTCATTGAACATTTAATGTATAACGATAGCATCTCGACCTATTCATTGAACATCTCATGTATAATGATAGCATCACAACTCCTCTGTTGAACATCTCATGTACAATGATAGCATCTTGATTCCTCCGTTGAACATCTAATGTAGAATGATAACATCTTGACTCCTCCGTTGAACATCTCATGTACAATGATAGAATCTCGACTCATTTGTTAAACATCTCATGTAGAACCATAGCATCTTGACTCATCAGTTTAACATCTAATGAATAACGCTAGCATCTCGACTCCTCTGTTGAACATCTCATGTATAACGATACCATCTTGACTAATCTATTTAACATCTCATGTACAACGATAGCATCTCGACTCATCCGTTAAACATCTCATGTACAACGATAGCATCTTAACTCATCCATTGTACATCTAATGAATAACGATAGTTGATAACATCTCAACTCCTCTGTTGAACATCTCATGTATAACGATACTGGTATGTGCTTAATTACACATGCCATTTTCCATTAAAATCGGACTTGAAAGACTAAAAACGTACCAAAATACATCGTATTTGTATGTTTTGCATCTGTATTGTGCAGGAACAGATATTCAAGAGCAGGACCAAAAAGAAAGCCAAAAGCAAACAAAACCAAGCACGGAATGGAATGGACACAGTCGAAGGTAATCCAAGTGAAGAAAATACAACTTGAGGTACTAAAACTGCCAAAACCTCAAGTTGTATTTCAAGATTTAAAATACAAGGGTCAAAATTGTAAACCGGTCAAAGATTGCATTCAAGTTATATAACTTGAGGGGACCAAAGCTGCCTACTTCCCCAAAAGCCATCTTTCCCGCCCCATAAAAAAAACTCAGGTATAACT
>BQNB010154885.1:0-15462 GCA_026074375.1 Tanacetum coccineum | reverse complement strand
GTATTTATATTCAATTGATGGCTCTTGGAAAGATATACGATTTATACACGTCCTAGTATATGCATAAACATTTTTAATAAATATTCATATTTATTAAGTCGTGTTTTAACTCATATAATATCTGAAAAATATTATAATTCGTCCGTAACGTTAAGGGTTTACAAAAATCACTTTCGTTTATAAAATACCCTTAGGTTTTCTATAATTACCAAATCAGTCCCCGTGTTTATGAAAATATAGGTTATTTATATTTTTAAACCCCTAGGTTTCCATATTTACACTTTTAATCCCCTAACTTGTACAAAATCGCATTTTAAGTCCAATTAAGTTCTAGCAAGTGGCATTTGGTTTTAATGGACTCCAATAAGCCATATAAGCTGGGTCAGCTTATAAATAAGCTCGAATGAGCATATTTTAGCTTATTGGGCCTTATTGGACCCGTTAAGGTCCAATAAGCAATCTAAAGGTCAATTGAGTTTTCAATAGCACATAAGCCCTCGTTAAGTCTATTTAAACTTACTTAAAATTGTTAAAATAAAAATAAGCTCAGGTGAGCTTATTTGAGCTTTTTCGAGCTCATTATGCTCGTTAGCCCAACAACCCTTAACCCGAATATTTGCAAAAGGTCCATTAAGGTTTTCTTATGTGATCTAATTCATTTTCTTAGCTATCTAAGCTTATTTGAGGCTTATGGACTTTGTGGATCACAGTAATGGGCTACCAAGCCCTTTTAGGGTTCGGTTATGTTTACACTTTAAACGTTAAGGTACATATAGGTTCAATAAGCACATTAGGTCTCTTAATAAGCACAAAGAGCTTATTAATCAACTATGGGCTCATATTCACAGTCTGTTAGGCCTGTTGGGTTTAATGGACCCATTTGTGGTCCGTTAAAGTATCTTATGTATATTGTTTATTCCAACGAGCTCAAGGACCGTATAAGCCCTCGATAAGCTCAAGTGAGCTTATTTATAAGTTATGGACCTCAACCCTTAGACTGTTGGGCCTGTTGGGCCCATACGCGGGCATGCTTGGATTTAACGAGACCATTAGTGGCCCGTTATTCTCTCTAGTTGTCCTTAGGTTTTGATATCATTCTAATATCCAATGTAAGCTTATTTAGCAAGTATAGAGGTCGCATTTGTCCCATGCAAACATTTAAACGGTTCACGCACTCCTTCCCAAGCCATAACATCGTGTTTACATAAAAAGTTTACGTATAGTTTTCGAGGAATTCATGCGTATGACTTAGTGATCATGTTGGTTTCTAAGTTTTCATCTTAAGCGAATACACTTAAGCCTTAGCTTGTTGTTAAATCATGTTGTACATGTTCCTTTATATCTTAACACCACACAAAGTCGTATACGCGTATAAATAACGCATGCAACATGTATGTTTTGTATTTATTTTTCCCTAGCTCACGTTAGCGTATTATTTACATGTTAACGTGACATAATGACTAGTAAACAAAGAAACAAGTATAGTACAAAGTGAGTTTAAGCTTGTACGTGACTTACAAGAGGTCCTAGAGTCTTGAAGGCATATCGTGTAGTTAACCCAAGTCGTATAACCCAATCCTAAGTTCCAAATCTTATACAAATACCCAACCTTAGCTCGTGTATTCTCCTTGTGCACTCGTATGACAACTTAGTAGTGTTTATAGGTTCGAATAAATTAATGAAGATGTTTGTTTGTAGTTTGTGACCCGAGACAAGAGAGAAAGACAATGTTTTATTATTTTGAGTGTTTGTGAGTTGTAAGAGTGCTAAATGATGTGAGTGAGTATTTATAGGCAAGATATCTAGTTACATCTCCTAGTCCCTCAAACAAACCAAACCATGCCCTAGTCTTGGTGGTTTTGTGGTTTATAGTTAATCACACATGGTTTTGTTAATACTACCTAGGTACATCTCTTAATTACAAGATTTTGGTACAAGATTTACCAAGATTATGGAAATCTTATGGTTTGTGTGTATATTTGCTAGCTAGCCGCGGCATCAAGAGAGAAAAAGGGATCCAAGGTGGTCTTTATCCATTGTATATTAGCTAACTAGGAACATTAAGTACTAGTTTTAATTACATAGTATTTGTACATGTACTTAAGGAGATTTTAAGGATCTTTGCTAGTTAATTTTGCCTATGGGACGTGTAATATCAAAGAAAGACAAGACTTGAAATCTTATTAAGGTTATACAAGTACAAGGTTTAATTACCTTGAGATGTACATGTACCTAAGAAGTTTTAAGGATGTTCCTAGTTGGTTTAGTCCCCACATTCGGCCAATATGGCTTAATAACCGAGAATTGATTAAATTTTATGTTTAAGGTTTAAAAGTGGGTGTTGGTTTGAGTCTAGGTATTTCCGAGGTGTGTCTAAATGTATTTTATTGCGAAACGTAAGCCTTTTACGTGACCAATAAAAATAAAATACGCATAGTCAATAATTATCTTCCTAATAATTACATAACACTTGTTTGACGTAAACCTAAATTTATTTGATGACCGTTTACGTTAAATGATTATTTCTAGTCTACGCGATTTAGCTTAAAAGTAAACGCGTATCGGACCAAAATAAATAGTGACGAATAATAGGAGTCGTAAAATGACCTGAAATTGAGAAATGTTACAGTCTCCACCCGTTAAAAGAGCTTTGTCCTCAAAGCTTAAGACCTTGTAGTGGATGACGAAGCCCGGTTTGTGAAAAGCTGTGGGTATTTCTGTTTGAACGAATCTTCACGTTCCCAGGTGAACTCAGGACCTCTCCTAGAGTTCTAGCGAACCTTAACCAATGGTATCCGGCTTCGCTTCAATCGTTTGATCTCCCGTTCCATGATTTCAACGGGCTCTTCCACAAACTGGAGCTTATCGTCAACATGAATTCCTTCTAACGGCATGACTAATGGTTCGTCAGCGTAACATTTCTTCAGATTAGACACATGGAAAGTATGGTGAACTCTGCTCAACTCCTGAGGAAGTTCCAGCCTGTAGGCAACTTTCCCAACTTTGGCTAACACCTTGAAAGGTCCGACATATCTCGGGTTCATAATCTCGGGTTCAGCTTGACCCATTTAACGAATAGTACAAACCCTTTCCAAGGTGATGACCTTTGGAAGGCAATCCCTATTTCCCCCACTTCGAACTCTATGGGCTTCCCCTTCAAATCAGCGTAGCTCTTTTGTTGATCCTGAGCAGCTTGAATTCTCTGCTTGATCAGGACGATCTTTTCCGTTGTTTCTTGGATCAATTCCGGACCAGTCAGTTAAGCCTCTCCAACTTTGTCCTAGCACACAGGTGATCAACATTTTTGGCCATTAAGTGCCTCATAGGGTGCAGCCTTTATGCTAGCGTGATAACTGTTGTTATTTGAAAATTCGGCTAATGGCAAATGTTTAACCCAACCCTTGCCAAAATCGATCACGCAAGCACGTAGCATGTCCTCGAGAGTTTGAATAGTCCTCTTGCTCTGGCCGTTGGTTTTTAGATGATACGCAGTACTCATACTTATATCTGTACCCAAAGCTTTCTGAAATTATTTCCAGAAATTTGACGTGAATCTTCCATCACGATCACAAATGATTGAAACAGGTATTTCGTGTCTTGCTACTATCCTGTTCAGGTACAACCTTGTCAACTTGTCTGATGGATCATTCTCCTTTATTGGCAAGAAGTGAGCAGATTTTGTAAGTCAGTCTACAATTACCCAGATGGTGTCAAAACCGTGAAACGACTTAGGAAGCTTGGTGATAAAATCCATCGTGATATTATCCCACTTCCACTCGGGTATTGCTGGTTGTACTAACAATCTCGATGGCCTTTGATGTTCGGCCTTGACCCTTGCACATGTTAAGCACTTGCTAACATATGTGGCGATGTCAGCCTTCATGTTTGGCCACCAATATAGCTTCTTCATGTCTTGGTACATCTTTTCGGAACCGGGATGGATAGAGTATTTCAACTTGTGGGATTCGTGCATAATCACGGATCTTAAGTCTCCATAGCAAGGTAACCAACTCCTGCCGTGTAAACATAAATTTCCATCGGCGCGTGGTTCCAACTTTTCCTTGGGTATATCCTTTCTGATCATACCACCTACATCTTCATTCTCAAGATTCTCTGGTTTCAGGGCTTCGATCTGAGCTTCTAATATTCGTTTGGGAATATCCAAGCCAATAGTCATAACCAAGGCTCGAACCCGCATTGGATCAATTCGTTCCTTACGGCTCAATACGTCAGCCACTACGTTTGCCTTCTTCGGGTGATAACGAATGTCACAATCGTAATCACTCAGCAATTCTAACCAACGGTGCTGCCTCATGTTAAGCTCCTTTTGGTCAAGGATGTGTTGTAGACTTTTATGGTCGGTGAACACGGTACATTTGGTTCCATCTAAATAATGTCTCCATATTTTTAGAGCAAACACTACCGATCCAAGTTCTAAATCATGAGTGGTGTAGTTCTTCTCATGAATTTTTAGTTGTCGAGAAGCATAGGCAATCACCTTCTCTCTCTGCATCAACACAGCGCCTAAGCCTTTGTGTGAAGCATCACAATAGACCACAAAGTCTTCGCTTCCTTCAGGTAAAGCCAGAATTGGCGTACTGCACAACTTCTGCTTTATTAACTGAAAAGTGTTTTCTTCTTTTTCACCCTAGTCGAACTTGACTCCTTTCTGAGTAAGCTTCGTCATTGATTTAGCAATCTTCGAAAATCCCTCGATGAATCTTCGGTAGTAACCAGCAAGACCTAAGAATTGGCGGATCTCTGTCGGGGTCTTAGGAGATGCCCAATCTTTGATAGATTCTATCTTGGCTGGATCCACATGAATACCTCTGCTATCAATGACATGACCGAGAAATTGTACCTTCGGAATCCAAAATTCACACTTTGAAAACTTGGCGTACAACTTCTCCTTCTTAAGCAATTCCAAAATTGCCTTAAGGTGTTCTTCGTGCTCTTTCTCGTCCTTTGAATAAATAAGTATATCATCAATGAAGACGATTACGAACTTATCCAAGTAAGGCTTGCACACTCGGTTCATGAGGTCCATGAATACCGCAGGTGCGTTTGTTAGTCCGAATGGCATAACCTGAAACTCGTAATGACCATACCGAGTTCGGAATGCCGTCTTTGGAATGTCTTGCTCTCGTACTCTAAGCTGGTGATAACCCGACCTCAGATCTATCTTTGAGTAAATACTGGATCCTTGGAGTTGATCAAATAAATCGTCGATCCTCGGGAGTGGATAACGATTCTTTACTGTCAGCTTATTTAACTCACGGTAGTCGATGCACATCCTGAATGACCCATCCTTCTTTTTGACGAACAAGACCGGGGCTCCCCAGGGTGAGGAACTAGGTCTTATGAATCCTTTGTCGGAAAGCTCTTGCAGTTGTTCCGACAATTCTTTCATTTCGGACGGAGCCAATCGATATGGTGCTCGAGCTACGGGAGCGGCTCCTGGAATTAAGTCGATCTGGAATTCCACTGGTCGAGCTGGAGGAAGACCCGGCAAGTCCTCGGGAAACACTTCAGGAAAATCTCGGACGATTGGTACGTCCTTAAGTTGCTTTCCTTCCGACTTGTCCTCCTCTTTCTTGGCGGATATCTGTGCCAAAAAGATCTGACATCCTTTCGCCATGTACTCTTGAGCCTTTGAACATGAGATAATGGTCAACCGAGATTCTCTCCCGTCGTTACTTTCGTTACCACGAAAAATCAAGGTTTCATTCCCATAGGGAATTCAAACAAGTTTCTCATCACACACGATCACGGCGTGACACCTTCTTAACCAATCCATGCCGATAATAACGTCGAAACTACCCAGTTCTACGGGCATTAGATCTATGTTGAACGGATGGTTTAAGAAATTTAAAGTGCAACCCCGTATAATAGTGTCTATCCCGACTATTTTCACAGTATGCTAATTCGACGTCATAAACTATTTTTCTAATAGATTTGGGTGCGATGTTAATTAGGGAACTAAACGCATATGCTATAAAGCTTCTATCGGGCACCATTGGTCAAATAAGGATAATGCATAGCGATTGTTTCAGGAGAACGTACACGTGACGACATTAGAGCCCAGTTCCGCGATTGAATTCCTATTCGTCTTCTTCTCCCATTTCCAACTGCGTATAACCCAGCCGTTGTCATTCCCATTTCCCACCATCTTATTCTTCAATTTGACAATCTCTTGCTGAAATGTCCTGAAGCTCCACATTCAAAATAACCATTCCCTTTGGGAATTGCCTTGTTGTCCCTCTGAGCATTAGCAACATTAGTGTTGCCAGAACTTCTATAGTCGCTGGCAAAGTGCCCTACCTTGTTACATTTGTGGCATTTCTGAGTACACAGGCCATTCGTGATGAAAATGGCACTTGTTCAATTGGCAAAGACTCCTGTATGCTTCTTTTCACCCGAACCCCACTATTGAAACCAATAAGCAACATTCTGTCTCTTAAAGGGTTGTTGTTGATGGCCATGGTTGTTTTTGGATGAATCGTCAGCCTTCCTTTTGTTGTCAGTTTGCCTTTTTGCATAGGTGCGGAGTTTCTGATCCATCAAGTCATTGGCCAACTCAATAGTCTCATCCAATCGTCTTTGTTTCATGGCAAGACGTCGACAGTTCACATAAATTAAACAGTAAGTCCACTAAGTACTGTCAACCTTCTTCATTTCATTACAACAAACTTGTACATATCAGGGTTAGCTCTTAGAATTTCAGTGTATGTTGGGACAATCATTCCCTTTGATATTTCGGTTCCACAACTATTGATTTTTAGTTTCGTGATTTCACCTTGTGGACAATTCTTGTCTGTCATTTTTTTCTTATTGAGTACTAATCCCAAGTCATCGAATATGCATCAACCTAAAGGTCCTTACTGACTATTCCACCAGACAAAGCAGCACCTAACAGAGTGCAGGTGGTTAAACTTAAAACCTGATTTTGATAGAACAAACCACTGATATATAAAGACTGACCTCCCAATCCTATTTCGAATCCACCCGGTTAAACCGACAACGCCTTTGGTCCCTTTAAAGTTCAAAGGTTGACATTTCATGAAGTCAGCATAGAAACAAGGGCGCGCAGTTTGCACATTCCTTGTATTCCCCCGTGCAAAGAACTGTGGCTTCCATCTCATTGTTGGAGTTTCGCTGAAGACTTTGGATCAATAATGCTTGAACGGAATTCTTGGAGTCATGTTTTTTGGGTGGTGTTGTTAGGTGAGTATTTGTCCTGTCTTGTCACTGGTGCCATGATTCGTCAAAATCACAAGAGACGAAAACGTGAAGTCATAATCATTATGAGATATACAAATAATATACGAGATGAGACAACAACACAAAGAAAGGTATAAGTATAACATCACCGCAACATTGTGGTGTTGCTTGGCCGCGAGGAATTGTCTGTATTTAAAATAAAGACATAGCGGGTCAAACTAAAGGTCATTAATCTATTATATCAATTAATTATTTAAGAACCTTGTTCGGTATCTAAAAAACGAAGAGTCTAAAAATATGTAACTTCGGTAAATATTGACATATAGCAATGATTGGCGGAAAATAGTATATATTGCATAATAATATACAAGGGTTAAGGTTTAAAGACCGCAAGTGGATTTCTCATCACATGTAAGTTGTATACATATTAAAATAAGTATGATTTCCGTCGATATCGATTTAGGCAGCGTTTATCGAATTTAATAATACGTGTATTATAATAGAGCGACGATAATTATAGTTCAGAGCCGTAGATCGTTGCAGATTCGGTTGTGATTTATTGTGGATTATTTGATCGTGGTCTTTGATCACGGTGAGCTTTTATCGGCTCCCCATGTTTACTGGTTTTACATATATTTTTTGTGGTGAGAACAGCCTTGTTTACAAATGCATTTACAGGATTGTTTACAAATTGTTTACGATACTCATTTTACATATCTCGCTATGGATACATATAATTGACTTCAATTTTTGGGGGACACAAAAACATACTTTAACATTGTGAAATGATTTGTCTAAGGATTACGATTTGATTGACGCCTGCGGGCCAACAAGTATTCACATGCCGTGTGTCTTTGGAGGAACGCCCATGAGGGGGAACACATATTTTAAATCACTCAACAAAATACTGCCACGAATGGTTACCTACAAGTCCTACGTCAGCCACGTCATGAACTTTAAATCACTTGGAGGGTGAGCGGCGAATGTTAATTAAATAAGATCTATTCGTAGTGTGGATCCCTGATCGGTGATTAGCTATCGCATTGTATAACGAACATTTATATAGCGTGATGTCCACGGCGAATGAAAATAAAATAGATCAATTTCGGGATTGACAACTCCCCGTTCGGGTGACTAGCTATCACCAGGAACGAACGTATAACATGTCGGATCACACGTTTGGACTACAGGCCCCCCGATCAAATAACATACTTTGTAACATTTTGGTGACATTAATGGTCCTATGCAATTCTTTTATAAATCTTTGAGATAAATTTGGAACTTTTGTTTGTGACATAAAGATGTGTCGAGCATTCCTATAAATCTTTGTTTTGGGATTTTCACATGTACAGAGATGATACAGTGGACAAATACATTCATTTGAAACTTACATTCATATTTAAACTAATCTATGAACTCACCAACTTTAATGTTGACACTTTTAAGCATGTTTTTCTCAGGTGAATTAGATGCTTGGATTATTTGATGTGCATTGGAGTCTTTACATTCAAGTTTTTCATGGTGATGCAATTATGGGACAACTATTATTTTGATTTCAGAAAATCAACGAGATTGTTTTACAAACGACACTTTTTAGAGGTCGTTCTCTTGTATCTAGCGTTGTGTATTATGAAGTAGCACCCCAAGTGGTATTCCGCTGCGTTGTCATATTTTTGGGGGTGTTACAATTGCGGTTGAGAGGCTTCCATTTCATGAGGAAAAATGCAACAGAGTGTATTTTAGAGATAATGATGCTCCTGAAGTAATTGCAGAAAGGATTTCGTCGTCTAAGACAAACTTTACTGAATGGATGGTTGCCAATCAGAAGTATCCTGAAGGTCGTTGTTTAACTTATGTTGATTATCCTACCATGTTTACGTGGCATGATGATATAAAAGCATGGAAGCCCCAGGAGAGTGGTAAGTGTATAGATCGTATTTACTACGTAACTCCTGCTATGGGTGAGAAGTTCTACTTACGTATGCTTTTAAATATTATGCGTGGTGCTCGATCACATGAGGAAATTCGAACCGTTAATAGAGTAGTATATCCAACTTACATGGCTACATGTAAAGCGTATCATTTGTTGGGTGATGATACTGAATGGATTGATACTATACGTAGTGGATCTCAATGGCAGCGAGGTCTTCAGTTGATAGATCTTTTTGTTTCTATATTGCTATTTTGCGATGTAGCTGATATCGGTCAGTTCTTTACGTCTTCGTTGCCATATTTAGCTCATGATGTTGTGCACGCTCAACGTTGTCAGTTACTTAACCCTCATATTGTTTTTACCGATGAGGAAATACAAAACTACACTTTGCTACAAATTGAGTCCGTCTTGAATTCTGGCAATAGATCTTTGTTTGATTTTCCGGAACTTCCGCATATAGATTGTTTGATACTAAATATGGCAGGCAATAGATTTGATTGCGCTAAAGTATGTACCACATTAGACAGAAAAAAAAACTATTACCGATTTTGTATTCTGGATTGAATATCAACAAAAGTGATGTTTTTAATAGTATCATCAATGTGTAGCAGTCTCGAAATGGTGTGGTAATACTTTGTGGTATGGATGTGGTGGTACTGGGAAAACATACTTGTGGAGGACAATTATATCTAGGATACGGTTAACTGGTAAGGTGGTTTTGTCAGTTGCTTCATCTGGAATAGCATCATTGCTATTACCTGGTGGTCGTACATCTCATTCAAGGTTTCGTATCCCGATTGATCTTGACAAAGATTTGTGTTGTGCAATCGATGTAACATCTGATCTTTCTGAATTGATCAAGGTAGCTGAATTAATCATTTATGATGAAGCACCGTTACAGCATCGACATGCATTTGAAGCTGTTGATCGTACTTTTCGGGACATTTGCAAGGATCATGTTTGTGGTGGTCAAATAAAGTATTTGGTGGCAAGGTTGTTGTTCTTGGTGGTGATTTTAGGCAAATTCTTCCTGTTGTTACAAATGGTACTAGATTTGATGTTGTAACATCAGCTGTTAATAAATCAGATGTTATTTGGAGAAATTATAAGGTGTATGTTTTATCCTTAAACATGTGTTTGCGTGATCCAACGCTTGCTGATTTAGATGTTTGAGCATAAGAGGTTAGTACTAATTGGTTGTCTGGATATTGTGGTGATGGTATGCTTCCTGCTATACACTTTGATGTTGAAGAATAAGTAAACTTGGATAACTATTCCTGATGATCTTTTGCTTCCTATTTCTGATAGTCCTATAGATACTATTGTGGCGCACACATTTCCAGATTTGGTGAATAGATTACATGATATAAATTACTTGAAAGAACGTTGCATTCTGTGTTCAACAAATGATGTTGTAGATGGTATCAATTCGCATGTTATGAGTTATACAGTGCTGACAGTATATGCCAAACCACCAACAATTTAGAAGAAATGCAGATAATATATCCAACAGAGTTACTAAATACGTTGCACTTTTCTGGCATTCCTAATCATAAGCTTGAGCTTAAAGTTGGAGTTCCAATTATTTTGTTGCGCAATCTTAATATGCAACGTGGTATGTGTAATGGGACACGCTTGATTATAACTAAAATTGAACGTTTGCTTATTGAGGCAAAAATTATAACTGGCAGTCATGTAGGTGATAAAGTTCTAATACATAGGATTGATATGACGCTAACTGATTCGTCATGGCTTTTTCAGTTTAGACGTCGTCAGTTTCCTGTAAAAGTTTTTTTTGGCATGACAATTAATAAAAGTCAGGGTCAGACATTCAACAATGTTTGTGCTTTTCTTTCGAAACCTGTATTTACTCAAGTCGCTATATGTTGTTGCTCTCCCGTTGTTACATCTCATCTGGTCTTTTTGGAATCGTTTTATATGAAAATAGTGGTTTATGTTCTAATAACCTTATAAAAATGTGGTTTATAAAGAGGTGTTCTATAATTTGCCTAGAGGTAAATATGTTTTTTACTTGAGATAGTTGTCTATATGAAATTGATTAGTTTTATAATCTATTTTGTATGTGTTGTTTCTATACATTTGTTTTAGTATTTGTACGCATTTATCATTTCAGTTTACTGAATCAATGTGATAATTTTATTTGTCAGTTGTTGGTCGTTCAGAATGACTGGATATTATGATCATATATCTGATTTGTCTGCAAAACGTACTGACATGTGGAGGATCAATGTTATGGTTACCCGGATGTTTAAACCATTTAATCCTAAAACAAACCAGTTACTGTCTCTTGACTGTATACTTGTGGATGAACGTATAAGTATTAATTGTTATATTTCTTTGTTAATATATTTTATCTTTACATAATCTAATGTCTTTTATCTTTTATATACAATTTAGCGATGTATGATTCATGCGAAGATCCCAGTATATGAAATTGCAAAGTTTGAAAATCACCTTCAGGATGGACGCGTTTACCAGATAAGCAAGTTCAAAGTTTTAGGCTATGGCAGGATGTTGTTTAGGCCACTTGCCCGTGAAGTGTATGTGCAGTTCTCTAGATACACAAGAGTTGTTCCTTCTTATATTCCATTGGAAGCTTTTCCTCGGTTTCTGTTTGTGTTTGTTGAATATGAAAACCTTAAGGATCGCTATAACGATGACAAGTATCTCACAGATAATTTTGTGTTATTATGTTATATTTTTTTATCTGTATAAATTGAATTTTGTATTTTTACTGCTATATTAAACAATATGTAGATGTGATTGGCATACTTACTGAATGGGGTCCTTTAATGGAAAAAACCGAAATAAATTGCCTCTGTTAACCTCGATGTTCGCCAAACGTTGTTTATTCGTTATTAAGGTATTTTTTTATCATTTATATAACATATAATTTTCCTGCATGCATGTTTTGTAAATTGTTTGTATGCATCCAGTGATAATCGAGTTCATGTGACAATATGGGGAGAATTGGCTTCAAAGTTTGATGATGAGATTATCGAATCAAAAAATGACCACAGTGTTGTTGTGGTATTCACATGCTGCAGGGCAAAGGAATATAAGTGTAATATATCAAATTGTTTATTATTTTATTTATGTTGCAATTCGATTATGTTTGTTTTGTTATTTTTATTTTTATTTTTTTAAAGGTAAACCTCTTCTCACGACGACTAGCTCAAGTCATTTCTTATTGGATTTAGAATTAAAAGAAAATGATCCGTACATATTAAGGAAATGTTATTATATTGCTTACTAAATTCATAATTTATAATACTCAATATATATTGATCGTTAATAATTCAATTATTGTTTATATAGCCCTCTGGTTCTTGTGGTTTTCACTGGAATGAACGAAAATCGTCCAGTAGTGATTCATATTTCGGATCTGTTTGAGAAATTGATGGCTGGTGTTGAACTGGTTTGTTAATCTGTTACATTATATATGTTATCAAGTATTATACAAATTTTCATAATATTTATATATGTTTTTTCAATTGTTATTGTTTGTTAAAAATTTTAGGATTCGATGTTCATTTTGGACGTGAATGTTGTTGGTGTTGATTTAGTGAATGATTGGAAATTTGTTCAGTGCAATGAATGTTTTGGAAAAGCTACTTGGAATAAGGATAATTATTTTTGTGAAAAAAAGTGTAATCGTCGTGTGCTAAATCATTGGCAAACGTAATAAGATTTTAACAAAAACGTTATTTTCTATATATTGTATAATATTACCATTAAATTTATGAATCTATTCTTAGGTACAAGTTGGTTTTAAAAGTTGGTAATGGTTGTCATGTCATGGATTGTGTATTCTTCAATCAGTATGTAAGGAATCTGTTGGGTGTGTCTGTAGATGATTTGATTAATAAGGCATTGACTCTGGTATATCTGTCTTAAAACATGTAGTATTTAACAATAATATTATTTATTGTAAAATTTTAATAAGATTTAGTTATTATTTAACAGGGTGCTGATAATCCTTATTGGATAGAAGATTACTTTGTGATGAATTTATATGGTGAACGTGTTGTCATTAAGATAAAAGTTGACAAGTTTAATCTTCCTCCGGAATGTAGTCGCAGATTTACTGTTGTGAAATATTTTGGTGATCACTCGTATAATATCCCACACTTGCACATAATACATGTGGTGCCAAAACTAAATGGTGCTGATGTAAATGGTAATCACGTTGGTCAATATGATATAATGCGGCAAATTCCAAACGATCCTGATTTAAATGGTCAACAATTCTGTCATTCGGATATACTACATGTGTCTCAAAGTTTAAATGTTGCTAATTTAAATGGCCAACAATTGTTTCATTCTGATATATTACCTATCCAGAAACAACAAATGTTGGTTCTTTCTATGGTCAACAGATGTAATGTGGTATAACTTATGTCTCACCAAATACAAAGTTTAATGCTGTGCCTGGGTGATCTATGCAATGTGATATAGTTTCTGAGGCCATATTAGCAAATGTTGCTGATACAGTTGATCACCATATGCAAGATGATATTATACCTGTGTCGTCAGTTTCAAATGATGTTGATCAATATATAGTGCATGATACATCCCATGTTATGGCAAAACCGAATGATAGTCATATTGTTGTTGATCATATTCGTGATACCATACCATTAGTGGTCGAAGACAATTTTGATGATGTGATTGGTCAATAGAAAATTCAACATGGTATAATAATCTTATTGATAAATTAGTCTATTTTTTAATGAATGTGCTAAACATATTTTTGGTTTGAATATTTTAGGTGAGGAAGTACCAAAGTGTGATAAAGGATAAATCTTATTGTAATCCGCTATAAAGAGTCTGTCAAATAATTCTGCATGAAGTTATAATTAGATCTTTCTGAAGTAAACGGATGAATCAAGAGTGCGCTGTTATTGATACATCGGTTTTAAATGAAATTATTTATGTAGTTGCAAGTAAAAATGATAGTATAGATGGCGTTGTTGATAAATCCGTCATTGATGTTGATAATGCTTGATATTTGCTTAATTGTATACTAATTTACCCGGGATTTTGCCAAATAAAAGCCAATTAAATGCCAAAAGAATAGAAAATGTGTGCTTTTGTGTTCAATTGTGCAGGAAAGGATTGAAAAGACAAAAAGAAGCAAAAACGATCAAAAACCGACAAGAAACGAGAAAAAGACAAAGAGTCAAGAGCAAGACAAAGAAATCAGCCAGAAATCACAGCCGGATCAGCCCGACACAGTCAAACTCAGTCAAAGAAAGAAATAAAGGAAGTCAAAGGTCAAGAATAAAGTCAAGGGGCCAAAGTTGTCAAGTGTTCAAAGATTAAAGAGCTTATGTGAAGTTTTAAAGATCAAGGACCAAAGTTGCCAAGAGTAAAGTTGTTTTTATAAAGAAAGAAAGAAAAGAAAACAACAACAAGGGCTAAACTTGCCATTTCCAAACCTCCTTTAACACTAAGATTGGGCGGACAAGGTACAAGGACGATTTCTGCCAATCACCCAAACTTTTCAAATAATTCACCGGCTTTCTCGCAAACAGAATAACAAACATAAACCACCTAAAACTAATTTTCCCGCCCAAAAGTAACACAATCCCAATCCCGTATTTTTCCAACCCCGCTCCCTTTTCCCTTATAAATTTCGTTCATACACCTTCACCAATCACAAACCAACACGTGGCATCCAACTATTGGCCAGAACACCTCCTAATCCAATCAAACGGCTCACAATCACTTCAAAAAGATCGATGGTTGAGATTTAAAGGAAGCTCCTAGAATTCTTCCCTCTCTTCACCCCTCCTCTATAAATAGCACTCTTAGACTTCATTTTTCAGTAGTTAATTTTCTGTTTTAAACATTTACTTTGTAATTTTCCCGTTTTAAGCAATTAAGCTCTTATTTTAAGCATTTAAGTTTTCAGCTCTTGTAATCATTTCTTTTCACTTGTACTTCTTTAATTCAGTAATAAAAGTCAATTTACACCTTTAATACTCTTTTATTTTTCAATTTGAAGCTAAATTCATCCAATAAGCTTTAAATAAGCTCAAATTAGCTTATTACTTCTAATAAGTTCAAATTTAGCTTAATTTCTGTCTTAAGCAATTCATTTACCATTTTCATTCACTTACATTCAAATCATGGATATTTGAGAAGTGTTGAGTTCAATTTTGAAGTAACAAGAAGAAATAAGCTCAAATTAAGCATAAGCCAGCTTATTGAGGTTTAGAGGCAAGGTGCCATTTAGGAACATACAAACTTCTACTCTTGGATAGTTTGAATGTGAAGACTCT
>BQNB010154884.1:2260-15462 GCA_026074375.1 Tanacetum coccineum | reverse complement strand
ATAAACGAGATCAATTAGAAAGTTAAATTATAAGTAGTATATTTATTTAACCATTAAACCACCATTAAATCCGTTTTATAATTCATAAAACCTTACGATATACTTATTAATCGATTTATACCATCAAATGCATCCTTGTTGTTAAACCAAACGCCCCTATCTGCTAAACCAAACGCCCCTATTTGTCTGCTGTCCCAAACACCCCTGTTTGTGTATTTCTGTTATTCCAAACGCACCCATATGCCAATTCTGCTACCCCAAACGCACCCTTATTGTGTAAATAAACCAAACATGCCCTATGTTGTTTTCTACCAAGCCAAACGCACCCTAACCGTGCTTCTGTACAACCAAACACACCCTTAGTGCTAAATCTATATCCAAACGCACCCTTTGTGCTTGTCTTTAATACCAAACGCACCCTATATGGTGGTTGACCCGAAACAAACACCCCTATTTGGCTGTTGAACAGCCAAACGTACCCTTGTCGGGTTTTATAAACCAAAACGCACCCTTGGTGCTAAGAACAGCCCAAACGCACCCTTTAGGGGGCTGACCCGAGATCAAACGCACCCTATGAGGTGCTCAATACAGAACCAACACACCCTTGGTGCTAGAAAACCAAACCCGACGCACCCTATATGGCTTGAGACAGCCAAACGCACCCGCTGCGTTTGGCAGCCAACCAAACGCACCCTTTTTTGATGAATTTCGGCTGTGGGGCATGATGACGAGGAGGAGGGTGGTGCGGCGGTGGTGATGGGGACGAAGGTGGAGTGATGGTGACTTGAGGGTGGTGGTGGCAACGCGTGGCATAGTGGATCAGATAGATCGGGTAAAGGGGAACATTTTTTGAGTTCGCCGGAAAAGTCACCGGTAAAGTTTTTCGATGGCCGGAATCCGGCGCCTGGCCGGCGGTGGAGAGCGGCCGGAAGATATGGGGGAAAGAGAGAGATGCATGAGAGTGTGTGTGTGTTTTTATAAGAATTAAATGAAAAGTTTTATAAACTTTCTATTTATAATAAACTTTAAAAAAATGGCAAGTGTTAATTACTTGAGGGACTAAAAGTGTAACTTCCGTTAAATAATGGTTCGGGACTCATTTGAGCGACTTAACGGATGTTTCAAAATACGAAACTTGTGCCATTGCGTTTCAAATCATTTTTCTGATAAAAATGTGTATTTACTTGATAATATTTCATAAATATTTTTATAACATTTGAAATAAATATCTGTTATTTATTTTGTGACTCGGTTAAAATAAAAATGAGTTTTAACTCGGATATTCGCGTTATCAACAACGCTTAAATAATTAAAATATTAAATGATTTTATTTAATATTTTTATTAAATAAATAGTGATAATTAAAAATATATTTAATTATTTTTGTGTGTCGGTACCCGTTGTGTGTAGTTTTCAAAACTTTGCGAGGCTGTTTTAGCCCTCTTTTGCTTGTTTTCAAGTGTCGGGTAAAACTAAAAAGTTGTCTGAAATATCGTTTTACATCAAATTGCTTTAGGGTCCGAATAATCAAAACGTGATTTAGCTGCTCGTTTTTGATAAATCAACCTAGGAATAACATTTATCTCCTTTAAATATGTTCCGAAAAATTACCGGTTACGCGGTAATCGCTTTTATGTGAAAATAAAAGACCAAAAGCCAAAAAGTCAAGTCAGACTCGAAAAGTCAAAGATTAAAATAGTCCTTTAAAATTCCGAAAATTGCCGGATGTTACATCATGCCTATGAACAACGTAAGTAACCTACTGCATTACAATTCATTTTTTACCACATCAAAGACAAAAGTAGGCAAGCAATATCAATTTCGTTAAAAATGGCAAGCCTCGTTTACACTAAATTATGCCTATGAACAACGTAAGTAACATACTGCATTCCATTTCATTTCCTACCACATCAAAGACAAAAGAAGGAAAGCAAAATCAATTTTGTTAAAAACGGCTAGGGCTGAGCAAATAGACCGGTGGACCGGACCGAACCGGACCGACCGACCGGACCGCGGTCCGGTCCACGGTCCGGGGTTTTGGACCAATTCGGTCTTCGGTCCGGTCGGGTCGGGTCCGGTCCGACCAAAAACCCGAGATTAAGCCTTATAGGACCGGACCGGACCGAGGACCGAACCGGACCGGACCGACCCGGACCGGACCGTACCATTTCGGTCCGGTCCACGGTCCGGCTTTTTAGACCATTTCGGTCTCGGTCCGGTCCTAGCCGGTCCGGTCCGGTTTTGGACCGTTGCTCATCCCTAAAAACGGCAAACCAAATTTTCGCTAACTCGTGCATATGAACAACGTAAGTAACCTACTGCATTACAATTCATTTCCTACCACATCAGAGACAAAAGCAAGAAGATACAATCAATTTCGTTAAAAACGGCAAGCCATATTTTTACTAAATCATGTATATGAACAACGTAAGTAACCTACTGGATTACAGTTAATTTCCAACCACGTCACAGACAAATGCAAGAAAACACAATCAATTTCGTTAAAAACGACAAACCACATTTACACTAAATAATTCCTATGAACAACGTAAGTAAACTAGTGCATTACAATTCATGACCTACCACATCACAGACAAAAGCAGGGAAAGACAATCAATTTCATTAAAACCGGCAAGCCACATTTACACTAAATATGCCTATTAACAAGGTAAGTAACCTATTGCATTACAATTCATTTTCTACCACATCAAAGATAAAAGTAGGCAAGCAAAATAAATTTCGTTAAAAACGGCAAGCCAAATTTATGCTAACTCGTGCATATGAACAACGTAAGTAACCTACTGCATTACAATTCATTTCCTACAACATCAGAGACAAAAGCAAGAAAACATAATGAATTTTGTTAAAAATGGCAAGCCATATTTACACTAAATCATGCATATGAACAACGTAAGTAACCTACTATATTACAATTCATTTCCTACCACATCTTAGACAAAATCAAGAAAACACAATCAATTTTGTTAAAAACGACAAACCACATTTACACTAAACAATTCCTATGAACAACATAAGTGAACTAGTGCATTACAATTCATGACCTACCACATCACAGACAAAGCAAGCAAAGACAATCAATTTCATTAAAACTAGCAAGCCACATTTACACTAAATCATGCCTCTGAACAACGTAAGTAACCTACTGCATTACAGTTTATTTTCTACCAAATCAAAGACAAAAGTAGGCAAGCAAAATCAATTTCGTTAAAAATGGCAAGCCAAATTTATGCTAACTCATGCATATGAACAACGTAAGTAACCTACTGCATTACATTTCATTTCCTACCACATAAGAGACAAAAGCAAGAAGATACTATCAATTTCGTTAAAAACGGCAAGCCATATTTACACTAAATCATGCATATGAACAACGTAAGTAGCCTACTGCATTACAGTTCATTTCCTAACACATCACAGACAAATGGAAGAAAACACAATCAATTTCGTTAAAAACGACAAACCACATTTACACTAAATAATTCCTATGAACAACGTAAGTAAACTAGTGCATTACAATTCATGACCTACCACATCACAGATAAAAGCATGCAAAGACAATCAATTTTATTAAAATCGGCAAGCCGCATTTACACTAAAGTGTTGGGAAATATATTGTAAAAGACTTAATACTGGTAGTATAACAGTTAAGTCTGGTAGTATTAGTTAGTTCTGGCAGTACTAATATTAAGTCTGGCAATATTATAGTTAGTACTGATAGAGTGGCAGTACTATAGTTAGTACTGGTCCTGTTTAGTTAAGTCTGTTTATGTAACAGAATAGTGATAATAGTTATCTTAGAGATATTTTAGGAGAAATCTTAGGAAAGGATATGCATTATCTTTTCACACGTTTTGTATAGCCTTTTAGGGTTTCCTTGGTGTATAAAAAGAACCCTACGGCATAGAATTTTATATAACGAATAGAAGCATTGAAGCTTAATAGAAATCAATAGCAAAGTTAGTATTATATTGTGTTCTTCTTAGTACTTGTGTTAAGATTCCGCATTAGCACATAGTATTCATAGTCATTGTCTCTCATATAGTTAATTTGGATTTATTCAAGTTAGCTATTGGCTTACAAAAGGCTAATCAGATCCAAAACCAAGGACCTACACTTATATCGTCAATATCATTATCAAGATTGTCAATGATGTCGATTTTAGCAGTCTTCATATTAAAGCATATGAGATAGAAATGATGTGATCTTTTTGTTGTTATCATAGGGAAGAAAACCTATAGAGATTTTAAGCACATAATTGAATCATTCAATTAAGCAAAAAAAGCATATAAATATCACTCAAATTCATAATAATATGTGTATTTTACTTACCAAATCAACATCATGAAAACTTTCGTACGATGACTGTGACAAAACAGCGGTTATATTTGATTCAAAAATGCTTCTTCTCCTAATTAAATCTGCTCCACTTTCAATCAAATGTTCACTCTGTTTTAAAAACAATAGAATTATTTTTAGATGTAAACTGCTAAAATGCAAATACCATTGTTTATATGTCCTGAAACATTGTAAAAATTTGTACAGTATTATAGTGTTTTTACCTAGTGCATCATAGAGTATAATGCTACTGCATCGTAGTTATACTCCAGAGTTTCCAACCGTCAGTATGCCCTTAACTACTAATCCACTATCCATATTCCTTAGTCAAACAGTTTTTGGCAGACTGCTACATGCCAAAACTCTTGCTGATGGGACTCTAAGTTACACGCATCTTTTGATTACTATTTACGTATACAATCACTTGAGGAATCAATTAGAAAATGTAAGCTTAAAAATTATGCAGAATGCTTCGTGGATTACCATGTTAAGCCAAACAAAAGAATTTTGAGTGGTAAGTGGCATATGGGGTATCCTACTGATGGCTCTTTTAACTTTTGGAAAAGCTTTTCACACCCCAATAGGAGATTCTTAAAGGACCACCAATATTTTACATTGTATAAGCTCTAAAAGTGGTGGATGGGATCAATTTGGTAGCAATATTGCTACTGCCTTGATTTCTCTTTCCACTGGCAGAGTTTATAATTTTTCAAAACTAATTTTTGATGGCATGGTGGCAAACTTGAAAAGCAAAACAAAGTTTTTAATGTATACTGGTTTTCTGCAATTGATTTTGGATATACAAACTGAAAACAAACACCCTTATCTGGCTGTGACCTTGACCAAAAAGATTTTTGGAAACATGAAAAGGGGTTTTAGAGGGGTACCAAGACCTTTGTTGCCTGCTATGTTGTCTATTGTTGCTCCAAGTGCAGGACAAGAAGCTCCATCTATTACTCAACCTCAACCATCATCTAGTGTGGTACCACCTACACCATCTACATCTTAACCTATACCATCTGAAGCCACAACTATTCCACCTCTATCTCAAACTGCACTACCTACACCTATTGCAGAAACTACCACTGCATCACCTTCACCTGCACATGAACCAATGGAGCATACCTTTGAACAACCATCATCTGCCCAATAACCACCTACACCTAGACAAGAAGCTACTACTTCCCAGCTAATGGCAAGGATTGATGACTTAGAGAAGCGGCTCAAGGAAACCAAACAGACCTTTGGGAAAGCTATCCTCACTTTGTGAAAGAGGAAAGACTTTAGAGTTTGCTTTGGAAGAAGAAAGAACCAAGAGGGTTCTTTGTCTGGTTCTGAGGAAAAAGAAACAGCGGCTCAGGGAGAAGGACTTATGATCTAGATCCTCGTGTTTTCTTTGGCAACAAGAGCTTATTACTCCCTCAAAAGACTGTCAAGCTCAGGGAGGAACAAGTTGAAGACATAAGCCCTACAACTCTAGAAGCTGCTGCAATCTTAACAAAAGTTAAAAAGATCAAGTCAGTTGATAAAGGAAAGAGATACAAGAGAAGGAAGAGTTCAAAAGAATTTGCTGGTACTGGTTTGGACTTTGAAGAAGTTAAGTCCTGCCTTTGAAGATGTTAAACTGGTGGTCAAAAAGTTAGTTCTGGAATTTAAGATATAGAATGCTGGCAGTTTGGATGTTAATACTGGCATTGATCCAGTTACTACTGATAGCATAAGAGTCTCAGTACCTTCTCCAGACAGAGGTAGAAGAGAAGGAAAGGCTCCTATGACAGAAGAAGAGACTCAAGCTTCTTAGAAGACCAAAAGAACAAATTCTTCAAGAAGAAGCAGGACTTGCTGAAGCTATCAGATTAGATGCTTTAGAAAAAGCTTTGGAAAAGGAAGAAGTGGCCAAACAAGTTCATTTGGATTCAATTTCTAGCTCAAAGGTTGGCTGAAAGACAACGAATAAACAAAGGAACAAAATATAAAGGAAGGCCTCAAGTTCAGTTTGAAGCTCATCTATACTGAAGAATATTGGGACACTATAGATCAAAGCGTGAAAGCAAAAGCAGAATTGAAGGAGAGAGTGCTGGAAAGGATCTTACTGTGAATGAGTTATGTAAAAAAGGATGTAGAAGTTGGTAAATCAAAAGAAGAAAGCACTTTGCAAGGAAAGAGCTGAGAGCAAAAAGGAATAACGCCTATGACTCAAACACAGCTCAGGAACTAAATGTCTAACTTTCTAAAGAATCAAAGTGACATGGAAGTTGACCTCAATTGAAGAAGTTGAATTTTGAAGAAGTGAAAGCAGAATTTGAAAAATTGGTTAAGCAGTTGGATACCTATGTCACTATGAACTTTGAAGCAACAAAGGAAAGTTTGAAGAGATTTGGTGAAGTGCTTCAAACTAAAACTGCAAAGAAGCTAAAGTTTGATGATGAAGGTACTCAACCAACAGAGGAGAAGGTTGAAGAAGACAAAGATGATGAGCCAACCAAGAAGACTGGAAAGAGGAGAAACAGATACAATGGAAAAGGATTCCATACCACATGATAAGATGGAATCTGAAGATTCAGATGAAGCTAATAAAAAAGATGATTCTACTTCAGGTACTAAAATTCCCATTAATCTTGTTCATGTAGCTACAAAATCACCCAGTATAGCAAATTACAAGATCATCAAGCAAGGAAGGAAAGGTGTATACCAGATTGTAAGGGAGAATGGAACTGATATGGTATACATAAGCTTTGTAGCAATGCTAACTGACATATCAAGAGATGATCTTACAGAGCTATGGAGGATTGTCATGAGGAAACATGGTATGAATGAGCCAGAGGATGAATTTAAAAAGGTACTTTTGGAATACTTGAAGAACATGTTTGAAGAACCCCTTAGTACATATTCAATTTGGAGTTTGCCAGGTCAACAAAGGATAATTTGTTGGAGATACTATGATGCTTACAGAGTACATTGTTTGAACTTGGAGTCTGTAGATGTTTATATGCTAATAGAGAGAAAGTATCCTTTATCTGCTGAAGTGTGAAAAGCTATGTTAGACAAGAAACTTCAAGGAGGAAAACCAGATGAGGATTGCTACAAACTTTTGAAGAGCAAGCTGGCATTAGAAAGTAATGAAGATTGATGAGTTAGCAATCTAGAACGGAGATGAGGAGAACAACACTTGGTGAAGGTGCTATGCACTAACACAACAAATGGTTATCAGTCCACCATGTCTAACAAACATAAGGACTGGCTATTCTAGGAGCAAACGGCTCTTGGTAAAGACTTCTCAAATCTGTTAATGGCTGACAATTTGCTAAAAATTGTATGGTTATCAACTCACCATATCTGTTTAAGTGCAATATTTGGCTAGCCCTAGTTTTTATGATTGTGGTAGAAGAAGGGAAGGAGGTGAAAAAGGGAAGGCAGTGGAAAAACCATAACTAGTCCCATGAGATTATGGCTTAAGTAAAGACAAATTGCAAATCCATATTAGATGATTGACATTTTACCAAAAAGTGGATGGTACATTAACTCACCAAGTATCATGTACAAATAGTTGATATGGTAATCAATCCACCATGGAATTTACCTTTTATAGGTGCCAAAGGATTGACTAGTCCTGAGCAAATGGCTACAGGTAAAGGCATATCAAATCCGTTCATGGCTATAATGGTTTGCCAAAAATCATATGGTATTTAACACAACAAAACACCAATGTTCACGTACTGAGAGTTGAAATGGTTTTCAGTCGACCATGGACATGCACCTTTCTGGTGGCCAAAGGACTGACTACTCCAGAGTTAATGGCTAACTGGTAAAGAGACATCAAATCCATTTAAAGTTTCAATGATTCACCTCTCATAAGAGTTAACACACCTGGTAGTGATGAGAATAGTCTGAAACTATATGATTTGATGTACATAAAGTTAATGCAGTTGTTTAAGTGTTGCTGAAAAGTTTTGAAGAATAGTTGCTGCAAAGATCAAAAGGAGTTGATTTGAAGAATTGCAGCTCAAGAATAATTCAAAGAGTTTTGTTTACAACATCCTCAGGAAGCTCAAATTGAAGACACTTGAAGAAACTTGAAGTTAACAAGTGAAGATCAAGTTAGGGGAGGATTGTTGGGAAATATATTATAAAAGATTTAATACTGGTAGTATTAACAGTTAAGTCATGTAGATTAGTTAGTTTCTGGCAGTAACTAATATTAAGTCTGGCATATTATAGTTAGTACTGGTAGAAGTGGCAGTACTATAGTTAGTAGTGGACCTGTTTAGTTAAGACTGTTTATTCTAACAGAAATAGTTATAATAGTTATCTAGAGGATAACATAGGAGAAATCAAAGGAAAGGATATGCTTATCCATTGTCACGACGTTTGAAAGCCTTTTAGGGTTTCCTTGGTGTATAAAAGGAACCCTACGGCATAGAGTTATATAAAACAAATAGTAGCATTAAAGCTTAATAGAAATCAATAGCAAAGTTAGTATTATATTGTGTTCTTCTTAATACTTGTGTTAAGATTCCCGCAATACCACTTGTATCATAGTTTAGTGTCTCTCACATAGTTGATTTGGATTTATTCAAGTTAGCTATTGTCTTACAAAGGCTATACAGATCCTAAACACAAGGACCTACATAAAGTATGCCTATGAACAAGGTAAGTAACCTACTGCATTATAGTTTATTTTCTACCACATCAAAGATAAAAGTAGGCAAGCAAAATCAATTTCATTAAAAACGGCAAGCCACGTTTATACTAAATCATGCCTATGAACAACGTAAGTAACCTATTGCATTACAGTTCATTTCCTACCACATCAAAGACAAAGGTAGGAAAGCAAAATCAATTACGTTAAAAACGGCAAGCCAAATTTACGCTAACTCGTGCATATGAACAACGTAAGTAACCTACTGCATTATAATTCATTTTGCTACCACATCAGAGACAAAAGAAAGAAACACAATCAATTTTGTTAAAAACTATAAGCCATGTTTACACTAGATCATGCATACAAACAACGTAAGTAACTACTGCATTACAGTTCATTTCCTACCACATCACAGACAAAAGCAAGAAAACACAATCAATTTCGTTAAAAACGACAAACCACATTTACACTAAATAATTCCTATGAACAACATAAGTAAACTAGTGCATTACAATTCATGACCTACCACATCACAGAGAAAAGTAGGCAAAGAAAATCAATTTTATTAAAATCGGCAAGCTACATTTACACAAAATTATGGCTATGAACAAGGTAAGAAATCTACTGCATTACAGTTCATTTTCTACCACATTAAAGACAAAAGTATGCAAGCAAAATTAATTTCATTAAAAACGGCAAACCACATTTACACTAAATCATAGCTATTAACAACGAAAGTAAACCAACTTGCATACATTTTTATTTCCTACCACATCCAAGACAAGGGTAGGAAAGCAAAATCGATTTCGTTAAAAATGGCAAGCCAAATTTACGCTAACTCGTGCATATGAACGACGTAAGTAACCTACTGCATTACATCTCATTTTGCTACCACATCAGAGAAAAAAAGCATGAACGACATCAATTTCTAAAAGGAAAAAGCCATTTTTACAGCTAATCATGCCATATAAACAACTTAAGTATCTCCTGCATTAATAATTAAATTCCAACCACATCAATAGACAAAAAAGCAAGAAAACATAATCAATTTTGTTAAAATGACAAACCACATTTACACTAAATAATTCCTATGAACAACGTAAGTAAACTAGTGCAATACAATTCATGACCTACCACATCACAGATAAAATAGGCAAAGACAATTAATTTCATTAAACCAACCCGCAAGCCAGATTTTACATTAAATCATAGCTAGAACAACGTAAGTAACCAACTCTACTGCATTATAGTTCATTCTACCAATCAAATACAAAAGTAGGCAACAAAAACAATTTCGTTAAAAATAGGCAAGCGCTTTACACTTAAATCATAGCCTAATGAACTACGTAAGAAACCTACACATTATAGTCATTATAAACCACATCAAAGACAAAAGAAGAAAGCAAAATCAATTTACATTAAAAGAACGGACAAGCCAAATTTATACTAACTTCGTACATATAATTAGTCTCACCCTCCAACTTGGTCTCAAGCGGAATAAGGGTCCGGGGGCGTGTTACTTCCAATCAATAACACAAGAAATATAAAAACAAACGCAAAAAAATTCTTAAAATCTGATACATGGAATTTAATAAAGTATGTGTTACAGAAACTCGAAGCTTTACTTGTTTACTTGTATATTACAAAGAGTTTGCCAGCCATAAACAGATATACAAAATGTAATACGACTAAATCCTTTAATGCATGACTTCAAATATAACGCACCAATGTATCCTTCGCACCTCGTGCTTAATGACCCCCTGAAAAACATTGCATTTAAAACGTCAACATAAAGTTGGTGAATTTCATAGGTTTATGTAAATGTATATGCAGGACCACAAGACTTTCCCTATGATAATGCAACAGATGCAAACATCACAAAATGTAATTACGTTTCCTAAGCTCATGACACCGAAGCTCGACATAAATGAATACAATATATAAATATTGCCTACATTGCCCGTGATGATGTTCAACCCGTAACATCCAAAATCCGACATGATATACGTTCGTTTCCAGTGATAGCTAGTCACCCGAACGGGGAGGTCAATCCCAAATAGATCTATCTATAATCACTCGCGCTTCTAAACCAGGAATTAACAGTTCATGATTCATGTGCATAGTGGGTTATCGCTACTTAGGCAAAAACGTAATCATGATAAAATGTACACTTGCGTCCCATTTGTAAAACATGCATATGTTTCTCACCCCAAAAACTTGTAAACTAATAAAATAGTAAAACATTGGTCGTATAACTCACCATTGATGAGAAATTGATAATAAAATATCCTAAGTAAAAACGCGTCACGCTAACGCCCGAAAGCAACCTAGTTAATATAGGTCGAATCAGTATTCAAGTACGTTGTCTAACCACAACCATATATAATCCTATATAGTTATCATCGTACTATAGTTCAGGCTATCATAATTTAGAGGTCATGACATGACGTACGAGGAGTTAGGACACTTTAAATCGTAAATCCAACAACTCGTCAATACGCTATCCGAAGAAGCCTCATTATGAAATTCCCTAGTAATATAGCACTTTGATAACTAATAACATATATATTTCTATATAGCTATATCACCATCTAATCGTTTAAGTGAAATCATAATTATAAAGTAAAAACGTTTATAATTACGCCTTTAGTAAAAATGACATAACTTTGTCGTTTTAAGTCCGTTTCTCGCGTTTCTTACGCCCACGCTTTCATATTAAGACGAGTGATCATAATATTGCATTTTTAAGTTTCCGAGATTCTGTGATGAATAGTGTTTTTACTGTTCATAACAGCTATAATATCGTTTTTATACTTTTAATTAACGTAAAACCCGTTTTATAGAGGTCCGTGATCTTATTCGTTATAAGCTCTGGTTATAAGCGATTCTTTCGAACAAGTTATCGTAATTGAAAAGTTTATTAAATTATGAAAGTTTACAAGTATAAGTTACTGCCATGAATAGTAATTTTTATAAAATTTGTTTTATAAAGTATTTAGCGTCGTAAACTCGTAACTAGTGTATCTTCTTCGTTATAAATCGGATTTTCGAGTTTCTTATCATTTTGGAATCCTCATGAGATGTACTATCTTTATAAAACATAATATGGCTGCTTCCAAATTCGAATCAAAACAGAAGGTTTGAGGTTTTGTGATTTAGACATGTTTTAAGCTTGATTTTTGTACCATTAAGCTTCAACACCTTATTACAACTACTTCACAACATTTCTATCTTATGTTTTAACGATAATACAGTCCATTAGATCAATGGCTTTTGCTCAATGTGTTTAAGATATATAAGGTTTAACAATCCATATTCACTTGTAACTCAAATTAACATAGAAACCCTAATTTTCTCATATATATGTTTACTCTTAAGCATCATGTTAAAACACTTATACATTCCTTTTAACATCATATTAGCATCCATATGGCATGTAAATAAGTTCACAAAACAATGATCATAAGTAAATATTCATTTTACATATTCAAAAGTACCCTAAATGGTGATTTAGCTAAATAAAGCATATGAACACATAAAATCTTAGTTATGAAATGATTAAGCTTTATATATAACCTTGTGTGGATGAGTAGAGATGAGAATAACAATCACACCCTTGTGATTAACAACCTTGGCTTGAAAATATAAGGTGAAAACCCTAATTTTCCCAAGTAAACCCTTTCTTCCTTTTCTTGATTCCTTCCTTGCAAATGGTTAACCAACTCTTGAAACCTTCTTAGAATACCTTAGATATGATGTGTGTATGCTTGTATAATGATAGAAAATCAAGCTATGGATTTAGTTTGGGGAGGGTTTTGAGCCGTGGGCTCTAGAGAGAACAAAGGAAGGATTTTGTGATTTTTTTAGCAAAGGAAATGTCTTGTGTGAGTTTTATATGACCCTTGCATGCCTATTTATACTACTTGGTAGATATTATAAGATATTATGGTGTCTAGTTGATTCATGCAAGGTGGCAAGACTTGTTGAAGAAAGTTGAAGGTTATCTTGATAAGAATGGCTAGTCATGAGATCAAGTTGATGCAAGGTGCATGTATGGAGATATTTGTGAAGTTTCCTTGGTCTCATCTTATCTTCCTAGTCATACATACACGAAATATATGTATATGTATATGTATAAGTTAGATATGTATTTGATCATTTATATAATGTATTCTTGCATTATTTGAAGTATAATGTAGTATAG
>BQNB010154883.1:0-15462 GCA_026074375.1 Tanacetum coccineum | reverse complement strand
CAGAGCTCTACGTTCACCCTGTAGAGCTTAGGTTATGACCTGTGAGGATTGGGTAGACATTTAGGTTTCATTTTCGATTTGATCGCGCTCTTTTGAATTTCGATCTTAATCTCTATATTGTCTTTGTTGGTTTATTTGTCAATCGTTAAGATGCCTCTTCGTCCATTCTGGAAACTCTTTTGTCCGTATCGGGAGCTCTTATATGTACGATCGTTATGTGTTTGTTCTATTTGGTATTGGTTCGACGCATTCCGCGGTCCCTCTTACATTTGCTAAACATCTTAAAGTTCCGTCTACACTATTGGATCACACCTTATCTATTTTACGCCTATGGGAAATATTATGGTTATTAGTCATAAGTTTAGTTGTTATCCGTTATGTGTTGGTTATGACATTCGTTCTGCTAATTTGTTTCCTTTGGAAACAATAGATTTCGATTGGTTGACTGAGCATCGAGCTACTATCATACGAAACGTGTTATCTTCTATGATTTGAACAATCCTGAATTCATTTACCATGGTTCCCGACCTGGTAAGCCCATTAAAATCATCTCTGCTCTCAAAGCTCAAACGTTAATTTCTCATGGATGTGAAGGTTTTTTAGCATCAATTAAAGACAATTCGTTGGATGGACCTCGCCTTGAGAGTCATCTAGTAGTTCGAAATTTTTCTGATGTATTTCCTAATGAATTGTCAGGATTACCACCTGAGCGCGAAGTTAAATTCACTATTGAGTTGATTCGTGGTGCTCAACCCATTTCTAAAGCTCCGTACAGAATGGCACCAGTTGAGTCAAAAGAGCTAAAAGATCAACTTCTAGAATGTGGTTTTATTCGACCAAGTGTATCTCCGTGGGGCGCGCCAGTTTTATTTGTGAAGAAGAAGGATGGTAGCATGAGGTTGTGTATTGATTATAGGGAGCTGAATCGTATTACAGTTAGAAACAGATATCCTCTACCACGAATCGACGATCTGTTTGATCTACTTCAGGGTGCCAAGTTTTTCTTAAAGATTGATTTGAGGTCGGGTTATCATCAGCTACGTGTAAAGGAGCAAGACGTTTCCAAAACAACCTTTCGAACTCACTATGGTCAGTACGAGTTTCTTGTGATGTCGTTCGGATTGACTAATGCTCCAGCTGTTTTTATGGACTTGATAAATCGTGTCTTTCATTAGTACTTAGACAGATTTATCATAGTGTTCATTGATGACATCTTGGTGTATTCAAAGACAAGGGACGAGGATGAAGACCATCTTCGTATTGTGTTAGAAATCTTGCATCAGAAGAAGCTTTATGCAACATTCTCGAAGTATGACTTTTGGTTAGGACATGTGGCACTCTTAGGACACATTATGTCTGCCGATGTAATTTCTATAGATCCTGCTAAGGTTGAGGCTATCACTAAATGGCCAAGACCAACGGCGCTGAATGAAGTTAGAAGCTTTTTGGGGCTTGCAGGGTATTATCGATGATTTGTAGAAGGGTTTTCACTTCTTGGTTTACCTTTGACGAAACTTATACGGAAAGGAGAGAAGTTTGTCTGGAATGAAGAACGAGAGAAGAGTTTTGAAGAGCCGAAAAGGATATTAGTTTCTTTTCCCGTACTTACCATTCCTTCTGGAACACGTGGATATCAAATTTATAGTGATGCATCAGAGAAAGGTCATGGTTGCATTCTTATGCAACATGGTAAGGTTATCGCTTATGCATCAAGGCAACTGAAACCATATGAGGCGAATTATCTGACACATGACTTGGAGTTGGCAGCAGTAGTTTTTGCTCTTAAGATTTAGAGACATTATTTGTAAGGGGAAACTTGTGATATCTTTACAGATCATAAAAGCCTAAAATATATTTTTACTCAAAAGGAGTTAAATATGAGGCAAAGGCGTTGATTGGAACTTCTCAAGGATTACGACACAAATATTCAGTATCATCACGGTAAGGCTAA
The DNA here is from genome assembly GCA_026074375.1 of Tanacetum coccineum. Classification (NCBI taxonomy): domain Eukaryota; kingdom Viridiplantae; phylum Streptophyta; class Magnoliopsida; order Asterales; family Asteraceae; genus Tanacetum; species Tanacetum coccineum. Next base: position 13,511 of record BQNB010154883.1, on the reverse strand, counting down.
TGTGGTAGCAGACGCACTTAGTAGAAAGAACTTTGGAATTATGGCTTGTCTCAAAATTCAACCCAAGATTATCAAAGATTTAGAGCTTATAGAAGTCGAGTTAGTTGTTTGTCGTTTTGAAGGTTATATAGCTAGCCTTAAGATTGAACCTAACCTTATATTACAGATCAAGGAAGCTCAAAAAGAAGATGGTGAATTATGGTATTTGTTGGAAATTTGAAAAAGGGTAAACAAGTAGAATTTCAGATGGACGACCATGGTATGATATGGTACGATAATAGATTATGTGTTCCTGACGATTCCTATCTTTAAAAAGTTGTTTTGACTGAGGCACACAATTCTCCCTTCTCTGTTCACCCGGGCACTACTAAGATGTATATAGAATTGAAGCAGAATTTCTAATGGAATGGTATGAGACATGATGTGGAGAGATTTGTGGCGAAGTGCTTAACGTGTCAACAAGTTAAAATTGAATATCAACATGCAAGTGGTCTTCTTCAGCCTCTAGATATTCTGACTTGGAAGTGGGATCAAATCTCCATGGACTTTGTAACGGGGTTGCCTCGCACCTTTAAGAAGAATGGTGAAGTTTGGGTTGTGGTTAATCGAATGACTAAGTCATCTCACTTTTTGCCTATTCAGCAAGGGTACTCAGTTAGCAAGTTGGTAGAGATTTTGCAGCAAGAGATTATTTGGTTACATGACACACCTGCATAAATCGTGTATGATAGGAGTCAACGTTTTACTATATGTTTTTTGGAAAGGTTTGTAGAATGCTTTAGGAACAAGACTTAAGTTTAATACCTCTTTTCACCCTCACACTAATAGACAGACTAAACGCCTTATTCAGACTCTAGAAGATATGTTGAGATCATGCGCTTTGGATTGGAAGAGAAATTAGGACAAGTACTTTTGTTTAGTTGAGTTTGATTACAATAATAGTTGGCATGAAAGTATCAAGGAGATTTCTTTTGAGATTTATATGACCAAAAGTGTAGAACGACTATTTGTTTGTAATATTAGTAAGCGATTAAGAGATATTAGCATGAGATATAAGTTAGGAATATTTTTGATTATGACTTGAGATAGAGTATGATACCGATAAGGGCATGTTTATGTGATGTCATTATTATGACGTTTGGCCAACGTGATAATAATTACATGACATAATGTGAACTTACCAGAGTCATAAGATGTCTCAATGAGTTTTAGAATAATCTTAATGAAGCAGTAGAGCTTGTTATAAAAGGTACGGAATTGGTTGAGGTCACGACAAAAGAGTTATGTTGATCGTCATCGAAGAGCTTTAAAATTTATACACAAGGGTCGTATGTTTATTAATGTATCTTTGTGTAGAGGTGTTCGACGTTTTGGGTTGAAAGGAAAATTAAGTCCATGATTTATTGGTCTGTTCGAAATCTTAGATCGAGTTGGTAAAGTTTCTTATCGTTTAGCGTTACCTCCGCAATTGTCTTATGTTCATAATGTGTTCCATGTATCTCTTTTGAGGGGTTATAACTATCATCCGTATCATGTTGTTCAATATCCGTTAGATAAAATTCGGGAAGATTTGTCTTTTGTTGAGGAGCCCGAGGCTATTTTAGATCGTCAAGAGCGAGTCATGAGAAAGAAAACCATTCCTCTTGTTAAAGTTCTTTAGAAAAATCATCCCGAGCGTGAGGCTACTTGGGAAAACGAAGAAATGATACGGACTGACTATCAACATTACTTTTCGCAATTTTGTACGTTTCCGTTTAAGATTCGACATTAATTTCGCGGACGAAATTTTTTTAGAGGGGAAGAATTATAATACCCTAAACTTATTAAAATATAGTAACAATAATTAAAGCAAATTACACTATTAGTATGCCTACAAATTATACAAGTCAGGTTCTATATATAAGTAATAATATATAGCATAAATATTATTATAAAAATAAGATTTTGAAGTTATGATAAACAAGCCCACGTTGATAAGTCCTCACCCTAATACTTGGGTCCTCCATACTCCCAATCCCGTTTTTGTCGACAAGTTAGTTTAACATACGCTCCTATATCAGCAGCCTTACTTCAACTCCTTTCAGAATCTTATGAACTAAACAAAAGCTAAACAGTTTTCAAACAAAATTCTCTCTGCAAAAATATAAGAGTTGGAGGCTGACATAACCCAACTAGTGTTTGTTGTGATCGTGCTTTGGGGGTTCCTGTTCGTCTCCAGGATTTGTGCTTTGGTTGCTTCGGTTCAAGTCAAGATTAAGGATTACGAGATTAGGTTTCAGTTCGCACGTAGGTTAAGATTTTGGTTCGTGATTTGTACGTGTAGCCGCGCGTACGTTTGGGTTTCCGGTTACATCTTACCTCGTCGAATCTTAGTGTTTGCGTTCAGTCTGGTGTACATTCATTCGTATTCGTGTTTTTGGTTTCGAGCGTCCTTGTCTAGCCTGAAGGTATATCTTTACCTATCATCTCAATACATAATCATACCCTAATGACAAGTATTATGTTAAGAAATTATTGTTCATGTCAGGACGAAACTATAATAAGATCATCATTAAGTAAAGATAAGAAGTACGTATTGGTAGTAACTGATTAGTTATAAATTTGGTCATAAAACAATATTACTAATACGTATAAGACAAGTACATTTATGTACCAGTGTATTCAACCATTGATATGGGTCATTATGCAGCAAATGTCACATATCTATAATTTAATGTCTGAATGTTTGACATGAAGAATAAACTAGCTAGTATGATAAGTATAAGTATATATGAGCCTACAATAAGATGTAATACAAACATTACATTTACCAGTTAGCTATAAACCAGTTAAACCTACGATCTTAAATTCCAATATAAATAGTGTATGATAAGTTTGAAGATACTATTTTACGTATAGAATATAATGTATTAAGTTATTTTTCATCTGAACTTATAATAGTCAATCCACTTATTGGAGTAATATAATGTTTGATTGCGTTCATGGTTGAATTTTTTATATGTTAAAAAAAGTAGTGATTGATTAGGAACATTTTGTGATGAATGCATTGTTTTATGGTCAATACTCAAAGAAACCATATTAAAGATAATTGGTAACATAAATCTATTAATGTTTTTGATATTGTATCTTCAATTATTTTCGTTAAACTCTCATATATTAACAAGACCAATAATGTTTTTGTAAGCACCCACCCACGGAACGGGAACGGGTCAAATTTCACACTTATGGCACCAACGAACGCAAGCGGAAGACTTTATTTGTAAAAATGGTTCAACAAAGTTCCTCAACAAAACAAAGGAATTAATAGGTCTAGAACATAACGACCTTCAAACGGAAATAAATCCAGTTACAAAGTTTAAGCAGTGGAGACAAGCTATCATCGATTCGGTCCACTAAGAGCTCCTAAGCACTCTTCACTCATAACCCATCTTCCCTTTTATTACCTGCCGCGGAGAAAAGAAATGCGGCTGAGCTAGAGGCTTAGTGAACAGATATATAAACAAATGGATAGATCAAATATGTAAAGTAAACGAAATGGAATCACCATAACCTGGTAGCAAAGATCTCATATATCAAAAGAATTGAACGAAACGAATAGTCAAACAAAACATATAGAAATGCCCACCGAGCTCGAAACAAATGTCTAAAGCATGCCACATGCTTAGACCCTACAATCAAAAGCATATCATATCATATCAAATTGTACATGGGAGCTGCAGCTCCAGATGTACCCTACAAATGTGCAATGGGGTGTTGGCACCACACTAAGCCATGCACCAAATCATATCCAAATCCTACTCATAGTAGCCTAGGATGCATCTATACGCCCCCTACAATCAAATCAAATCATATATGGCCAAGTGCATAAAGAGCACACACAAAAATGGGGACGCCATGGACTGATCACACCGCCACAGATAGTGTCACGCCATTGGTGCTACAATGACGCGGCCATGGTACCTCCATGGCTAGTTAGCTCGGGCATCAGAACAGAATAAAGGGTTCATATAGCATATCGAAACGAAACATATTATGTCCAAAGAATGTCATGATCAAACATACGAATAAACTCATATCATGGCAGTCTCAAATGAAGCATATATCAAACGAATTCAAAAGGGTTCAACGAAGTTATCGAATAGGATAGCAAACGACTAATGAATCATAAGATGGGAAACATAACTAGGGATTTCATAGGTGCAAATAGATACGGAGCAAAGGTCATGAGAATCCTTAAAAAGAAAGGATAGAATATATGTACCTTAAGCGATCACGATACTTAACAACGAAAATCCGACTCAATTACGTGGCAGCCGATCTACAATAAATTACGCAACCATTTATCATTTAGTTATACATAAGTGATTATAACTTTATTTAATCTGTATGCAAAGTATTTTTTTTAAATATATTGCTACTACTTATTTCATGAAACAATGGTATTCTTTTACATAATTAGGATAAGCGTATTAAAGAATGTCAAAGATTGTGACCACCTGCTACTTTAGTGATTAAACTTGTGTAGACTAATAATGGTTCATTTATGTACAAAATAGCTATAAATTGACAACTCATGTTTGAAATACATAATGTTAAGATATAAAATTTCATTCTTATTTTAATAATGACAGATGGCCAAGAGTAAAAAAAAGAACAGTTTAGCTTAATGTATGCATAACCATCTTCTTCACCCGTGGTTAAGATCCGACTCGGCCATCTGTCATTATTAAAATAAGAATGAAATTTTATATCTTAACATTATGTATTTCAAACATGAGTTGTCAATTTATAGCTATTTTGTACATAAATGAACCATTATTAGTCTACATAAGTTTAATCACTAAAGTAGCATGTGGTCACAATCTTTGACTTTAATACGCTTATCCTAATTATTTAAAAGAATACCATTGTTTCATGAAATAAGTAGTAGCAATATATTTTAAAAAAATACTTTGCATACAGATTAAATAAAGTTATAATCACTTATGTATAACTAAATGATAAATGGTTGCGTAATTTATTGTAGATCGGCTGCCACGTAATTGAGTCGGATTTTCGTTGTTAAGTATCGTGATCGCTTAAGGAACATATATTCTATCCTTTCTTTTTAAGGATTCTCATGACCTTTGCTCCGTATCTATTTGCACCTATGAAATCCCTAGTTATGTTTCCCATCTTATGATTCATTAGTCGTTTGCTATCCTATTCGATAACTTCGTTGAACCCTTTTGAATTCGTTTGATATATGCTTCATTTGAGACTGCCATGATATGAGTTTATTTGTATGTTTGATCATGACATTCTTTGGACATAATATGTTTCGTTTCGATATGTTATATGAACCCTTTATTCTATTCCGATGCCCGAGCTAACTAGCTAATGGATCAGGTACCATGGCGCGTCAATTGTAGCACAAATGGCGTGACACTATCTGTGGCCGTGTAGTTGATCAGTCCATGGCGTCCATTTTCTGTGTGGGCTCTTTATGCAACTTGGCCATATATGATTTGATTTGATTGTAGGGGGCGTATAGATGCATCCTAGGCTAATATGAGTAGGATTTGGATATGATTTGTTGCATGGCTTAGTGTGGTGCCAACACCCCATTGCAATTTGGTAGGGTACAACTGGAGGCTGCAGCTCCCATGTACAATTTGATATGATATGATATGCTTTTTGATTGTAGGGTCTAAGCAGTGGAATGCTTTAGACATTTGTTTCGAGCTCGTGTGTGTCATTTCTATATGTTTTGTTTAATCTATTCGTTTCGTTCATTTCTTTTGATTTATGATGATCTTTGCGGGGGGGGGGGATACCTGGTTCATGGTGATTCTCATTTCGTTTACCCCTTTTTCCATATTGTGATTCTAATTTTTTAAGATATCTGTTCACTAAGCCTCTAGCTCAGCCGCATTTCTTTTCTCCGCGGCAGGTAATAAAAGGGAAGATGGGTTATGAGTGAAGTGTGTTAGAGTTCTTAGTGGATTCCGATCTTATTGATAGTCTCGCCGTCTCCTCGGCTTAAACTTCGTAACTGGATTTATTTCCGTTTGAAGGTCGTTATGTTCTAGACCTATTAATTCCTTTGTTTTGTTGAGGAACTTTGTTGAACCATTTTTACAAATAAAGTCTTCCGCTTGCGTTCGTTGGTGCCATAAGTATGAAATTTGACCCGTTCCGGGTGGGGTGTTACAAAAACATTTATTGTTCTTGTTAACTATAAGAGAGTTTAAGAAAATAAAATGAAGATAAAAAAATCGAAACACATAAAGATATATGTTACCCATAACTTAATATGATAACTTTGAGTTTTGACCATAAAACAACGCATCTCATCACAAAATTTCTAACATACCTACTTTTTTTAGCAATAAAAAATTCAACCATGAACACAAACAAACATATATTACACAAAATACGAGGATTGACATTAAAAGTACATATGAAAAAAAACTTATCACATTATATTATATACGTAAAATAGTAACTTAAACTTATCATACAAATTTATATGGAATTTAAGATTTAGGTTTAAACATATTAGCTAACTGGTAACTTGTAATGTTTGTATACATCTTATTTTAAGGCCATCTATATTAACTAATCATACAAGCTAGGTTTCATTCTTCATGTCAAACATCATACATAAATATATATATGTGACATTAGCTTCTACTAACCCATATCAAGGTTGAATAACACATGTACAGATGACATGTCTATACATATTAGTAATATTGTTTTATGACCAGATTTATAACTAATCAGTTACTACCAATACGTACTTCTTATCTTTACTTAGTGATGATCTTATTATAGTTTCGTCTTGACATGAACAATAATTTCTTAACATAATACTTGTCATTAGCGTCTAATTATGTATTGAGATGATAGATAAAGATATACCTTCAGGCTAGACAAGGACGCTCGAAACCGAAAACACGAATACGAATGAATGTACACCAGACTGAACGCAAACACTAAGATTCGACGAGGTAAGATGTAACCGGAAACCCAAACGTACGCGCGGCTACACGTACAAATCACGAACCAAAATCTTAACCTACGTGCGAACTGAAACCTAATCTCGTAATCCTTAATCTTGACTTGAACCGAAGCAACCAAAGCACAAATCCTGGAGACGAACAGGAACCCCCAAAGCACGATCACAACAAACACTAGTTGGGTTATGTCAGCCTCCAACTCTTATATTTTTGCAGAGAGAATTTTGTTTGAAAACTGTTTAGGTTTTGTTTAGTTGTTTCATGAGATTCTGAAGGGAGTTGAAGTAAGGCTGATGATATAGGAGCGTATGTTAAACTAACTTGTCGACAAAAACGGGATTGGGAGTATGGAGGACCCGAATATTAGGGTAAGGACTTATCAACGTGGGCTTGTTTATCAGAACTTCAATATCTTATTTTTATAATAATATTTATGCTATATATTATTACTTATATATATAACCTGACTTGTATAATTTGTAGGCATACTAATAGTGTAATTTGCTTTAATTATTGTTACTATATTTTAATAAGTTTAGGGTATTATAGTTTTATTGTGATTACATAGAGAGAATCAAAATAGCACAACCTCATGTTGTATTGAAGAAAAAAATAATATAATTAGAACCTCAAGTTCTAATATGATCTTTCATAAAGATCAAATCATAACCTCATGTTATACTGGAGAAAAAGAAAAATAGAACTTCAAGTTCTACTATGATTCTTAAAAAAAGGTATGAACCTCAAGTTCTACTACGATAAATAGAATCAATAACATAACCTCATGTTATGTTATAAAGAAAAAAGATAAAACCTCAAGTTTTATCATGATTTCCTCTGGGAAATCAATGATGCGTTGTATTCTAGTAGATTCGGGAAAAATCGACTAAGTTTTAAAGATATAAAACGCAATGCTTAACATCTTGAAACCATGACTCAAAATAAAATTGAGTATCTCCAAATTACATCCATTAAAAATGAAAAAAAAGTCAATAATGGAAAGAATGAAAGGTCTGTCTTCTGGATTGATCAGACAGAAATAACATAACCTCATGTTATGTTAAAGAAGAAGAAAAATATAATTAGAACTTCAAGTTCTAATATGATTATTTAAAAAGAATTAATATCGTAACCTCACGCTCTTAAGTGATTTTCGATTTCAAACGATCATGTGGCTTGAAAGTGACATCGTTGAGCTAAGTTTTTCTGCCCACTTTGATTAATTTTTTTAATGCCATAGATCTCTATACTTTTGCTCTTCGGGTTTTTAGATAGATAGGTTACCAAACTATCAACTTTTGTTCGCCTAAGTTACTAAACTTTTTTAGTTCACCTGGGTTACTGAACTATCAAAGTTTGACTTTAAGGTTACTGAACAACAAAAGTGTGTTCATTTAGGTTACCCCGAATAATGGCAACCGGGAGATTGTGTTTTGACCTTCTCCACGTCAGCTTTTTGTGGGCCCCGTTATCCAACTAAGAAACTTATCAGGTTATTTGACAAATATGTTACTCAACTTTGTGAATCTATTCGGCTAAGTTACTAAAGTTTGTTGTTTTGTTCATCTAAAATTTGAATACAGAATTTGAAATTAGCCGTTGAAAAAAGGGGTATTTATAAGAGAAAAGTAGCCGTTGGAATTTAAAATTTGAATATGGAATTTAAAATTACAATACGGAATTTAAAATTACAATACGGAATTTAAAAATGCAATGTTAATAAAAAAACATTACATAATAATGTTAAGGTAATGCATTAACCACTGCCACTTCTAGAAACTGTATCCTTACGGAAAACCTTAAACACGTTTCTCATTGTAATGCTAAGGTAATGCATTGATGGTTTAGGAGAAAAAACTAAAACATTAGCAAGTATCAAAGCAGCTCTTACAGTAATATCCTTTCCATAACCACCATCATCAACGACTTTGTGATGTATTGTTCCAGGTATTGTACCTGAGAGATCTTTCATAGTCACTCTGAGATCGCCAATCACATTCGGAGAACAAGACTTGACTATTGCAACAACTTGGTCAAGTTTCCCATTTTATATATAATAGATTATATATGATCGTACGTTCTTCCGAGAGCCAACAACTAGAAACTTTTCCTTAAAAACATACACGCCGCCACACAAGTATCGATAACATGTCGTTATGTGAATTACAAGGTTATTGTAGTTTATACATTGAGTCGTTAGCCTAAATTTGTAGACTAAGACTTGCCGACTTACTTAGAGTATTTGACGGTGTTACTGCATACCCACACTTTGGAATATTTTTTATTCACGAAGAACTACCTGCTGAGGTGAGTTTATAGCCCCGTGTTTTACTTGTTTTACGTATATTTTTGGGGTGAGAACATGCTTGTTTACAAATTCATTTACATGGACGATTACCCGTGAGTGTGTTGGGAGGGAAAAAGAAGCGGGAAAAGAAGTTGTGGGGTTATAACAGAGTGAAGTTTGAGAACTTGGCAAAAATGGTCCCTCTAAGTTATCTGTTTCATTACACAATTGGTCCTTGTGGTTAAATAACTTTTGGGGACTTGGCAAAACAAGTCCCCAAGAGTTATATAACTCTTTGCACCCATCGTCCTTGTGGTGTACAAGTTAGGGGGGTTGGCAGTTTTGCCCCCCCACTTGTTACTTTGAGTAAATAACAAAATGGCCCTTCTCTTTTCTTTTCCTCTTTTCACTTATAAAAACAAGTTTAAGGGTTTGGCAATTTCAACCCTTAAACTTATATTTCTTGGTTTGTTGACTTTTTGGCTTCGGGGTTGACTTGGACTTTGACCAGTTGACTTTTCTGTTGACTTTTTGACTTGATTGACTTTCCGGCTTTGATTTGGCTTTGTCTTTCACAGTCTTTTCCATTCCGAGTCCGGTTTTGTCGTTTTGGCTTTGTTTTTCGTCCTTTTCTTGGTTATCCGTTCCTGCACAATACAATTAGCAAAACAAGCGTATCTTTGGCATTTTAAGTCCGTTTTTGGTTATTTTAGCTTGTTTTTAAAGGTAAAAGGTATGTGTAATTAAGCACATACCATCAGGCATGTGTTACAAATCTTTGATCCAATATTTTAAATCATTTTATGATATTGTAGAGAGACAGTAGTCACTAAACGTTTTACATAATACTGTGATGACACAGTAGACAAATACATTTATTGGAATTTACATTTATACTTTAACTAACCTGTGAACTCACCAACTTTATATTGACGTTTTAAGCATGTTTTTCTCAGGTGAATTAGATGCTTGGCCTACTTGATATGCATTGGAGTCTACTACATTCAAATGATCAAATCTCGTTGTATTGTTTTCAAGCTTTTCATTGTGATACAATTAGGGGACAAATGTTATATCAATTTCAAGAAAATCAAGGAGATTACTTTTCAAACGACACATTTAGAGGTCGTTCTCTCATATCTTGTGTTGTTGTATTATGAAATAATGCCCCCGGACATATTTCCGCTGCGACACATTTTTGGGGGTGTTACAGATTGGTATCAGAGCACTGGTTATTGAGAACTAGGTTGCATATTTTACCCTAAACTATAACCGTTTTCACAAACATTGCATCACATCAAACATTTCAAAGTGCATACACACTACTTGCTTACTTGCTTACATTACTTGTTACATTAAGTGTTTACATGACATACATATATATAATATATGATTGCATTCCTTTTGCGTATATCGTACGTTTAGTTGTATAAGAGTTATTTATATAGATACTAGAATATTTCGTAAGACATTACATCAGACATTGTGAATTGCACAACGATCTCATTTTACTTCTTAGACATTGTGAGTTGCACAAGGGTCTCATTTTACTTGTTAGACATTGTGAGTTACACAATGGTCTCATTTTACTTGTTAGACATTGTGAGTTGCACAATGGTCTCACTTCGTTCTCAGACATTGTAAGTTAAACAATGGTCTCTAAAAATATTTTTTCATAATTGTATACAATATCGTATTACACGAAAGCCGTCATAATTTTGTTTACATGGAATTATGTATGAATCTAAGTATTACAAGTCTTGTATGAGCGGGACTTGTAATATGAGGATTGATATGATAATTGCTATGCTAACAAAACCCGTCACAGTTCTGCTTACATAGAATTATGTGTGAATCTAAGTATTACAAGTCTTGTATGGGCGGGACTTGTGATAGGAGGATTTATATGATAATTGCTATGTTGACTGGTTCATCGAGACTTTTACCTTATTTACTCTAACCAAGTACTCATTAACGATCTTGAACTCTATGTCAATATTTCCTGATAGTTTTGAACACTCGTCCTATACTCATTAGAGCACCTGCATCGTCATGTCATCTTCCACCTTGAAAACTTTGTGTGTACGCGTGTTGCATCAGAAATTATCAAGTAGGATAATTTATAATCTCTTTATTTAAAAGGATTGGGACGCCTCTTCAGTTAAATAAAGAAATTGTAAATCACTGAACCATAAGTTTATCAATTCATTATTTACATAAATTGGAACGCTTCTTTATGCAAATAATAAATTATAAATGAGTGGGCTTAATGATATCCAATATGACACGAGTACGAACTCGAACCCAATAATCACCGAAACCCGTTAAAAAGGTCTAGAAACACAATCGTGTCTTACCACTCAACAGAATCTTAAGGCCTCACTTGGAACTACAGTACTCATTCTCAAGTTATTACTTTTGCCGTTACAAATCTTTACGATCATGAACTGTTGGTGGAACTAACCGACTTGTGCACACTTGAATTAATGGAGTTGATTCATCCCCGAACTAATGACTGAGTACCATATCCCGCCATCTATCGCATAAGCTCTCCCGCGACCTCCTCCCATTTGTTGAAATTTATTCTGGGGATATTGTTTCTCGAAATGTCCTCACTCTCAGAATCCTATCACCATTTGTTATAGTTATTGTCATTATGGTTGCTATTGTTAGATCTTGGAGCGGTCCTAGCTTGTACAACTTTATCCAATAGGTAATGCAACCCCCCCCTTAAATCAGATAAACACCTATCGACGAAACATCTAGTCGAACTGTTCATTTCGAGCCGCTAGTACAAAGACTTAGGTCGAGATACATCCTGTTACTGCCAAGTAAGTTAAATACTTACATCCATTAACCTCGCCCGATATTAATATGAAATACAGATACAGAAACGAGGATTCGTTTGTGGACATTTGACACATTTTTTAGAATTAACCCCGCGTTTACCCTCTTCTCTTGATATTTTCATCATTAAGAGACTCTCCTTATAACGCGGTTATATCAACCATAAAACTCGTGATGATATTTTTCTAAAAATATTCTGAGCATCGGTCATAGGTGTGGTGGTGGCGGCAGTTCTATTTGGTGACATTCTAGTTTTAGATCACAGGAATATGACACACGTGAGATTTCAAACAATCACAATCGTGACATGACATAATCCACTTCATATATAATTTTGAAAACATACATGATAGTTTGATACAAAAATGAAAATATATATATATATATACAAAGTCCTATGGCCATACTAGCTGGGAGAAACCCGTAATACTTGACATGCCTGTACAACTAGCTATGGGCTAAATATCCTGGTCAAACCTAACCAAAATTTAAGGATATTAAGAAGTATCGAAATATCAAATTTTGCTGAATAAAGTTATCAGCGTCTTGTTTAGGACTGGTTTATTGAATCTAGAAATCTTTTCTTGGTTACACAATCAGTTAGCACAATTTAAATCTCGGGACGAGATTTCTTTAAGGGGTAGGTACTGTGACAACCCGCAATTTTCGGAACTATAAATGACTATTTTACCTTTGGACTTTTTGGGTCCGACTTGACTTTTGACTTTTGACATTTTATTGTCACACAAAAACAATTACCGCGTAACCGGTGAATTCTGAAACATATTTAAATAATAAATCATATTTATTATTTCATACCTCTCATTTACAAATTTGTTTTCTAACTTATTTGACTTGAAAACGAGAAGTTATCTCACAAATTGGGAAAAATAGCACACAACGCGTACCGATACGAAAATAATTAAATTATATTTAATTATCGCTGTTATTAAATAAAAACATTTAATAAATCATTTTACAACACTATTCATCTCGCTATTCACTGTTAGTCTTGTACGCGTTTACTTTTAATTCCAATATTTAAGTTAAATCGCGTAGACTAGAAACAATCATTTAACGTAAACGGTTGTCAAATAAGTTAAGGTTTACGTCAAGCTAGTGTTAGATAATTATTGGAAGAATAATTATTAACTTTGCATAAGTTTATTTTATTGGTTACGTAAAAGGTTTATGTTTCGCAATAAAATGGGTTCAAGTATCCACGAAAACACAAACGTTGGTCTACGTTTTAACAAGTACCTTAAAGTTACTGCTGCTAAGTTAATGCTGCTTGTACAAAAGTTACTACTGTTGGTGTTGAAAGTTAATGCTGCTGGTATAAAAGTTACTACTGCTGAAAGATTACAACTGCT